>JAVHZZ010000010.1:39206717-39425105 GCA_036250195.1 Mixophyes australis | reverse complement strand
TAATTACAATTCCTTATCCTTCCTATTGACTGTAAAAGGCCATATGTATGTAGATATCTAAGATTAGAGTAACTAAGGACGAGATCGAAGCTAAGTGATTGGTTAAAAAACGTCACATGATCGGACTAAACAAAAACAGAGATGTATTAAGAATTTCTCCTTTTGTGATTTAAATAGATTACATGATCAGATTAAAGGGGAGAATAATGAAACATTTGAATAGATAACTTGTTTATTAATAATACATTATTTGACGATTGTTTTGTTATGAGATTTATACAGGATAATTGAGAGATTTATAATAATAAGTCCATTCTTTGTCCAATCCACAGAGATGATGATATAACTTGTTTTATGGTGCCAAAATTATCCTGCAGTTACTCACATTCATGGAGTTGTATATGTGAAAAAAGAGAAGGATAGTGCAATAGTGTATTACATTCAAGATAAGATTTATTATTTAAAATGAAAATAGACTTAAACAAAAACATATAGCACATATGTCAAAGCATGTATACATATAATCATGTATCTCTCCCAATTATTCCAGGTAATGGCCGCCTACTAGATATGGCTGATGTAAATGGCATATAGCAAAGTTCTTTTCCGGGAAATCCACTCGGTGTATTATGAACTTCCAGACACAAGGCGGTCAGTCCTAGACTGGAGATCCACTTTAGCCGATTCGCTTCGGTAGGTCTTTATTAAGGCATATGCAGTCATACCAATAAAGCAACTATTTATAGTTTAAAACTCTAACATGTGACTTAGGTTAGAGTCACATGATCTCAATATGTAAAACATACTTGTTTTATATAAAGAAATGCCATCCATACAAAGTTAGAGGACATTCCCCCATGTAGTTTATATACATACAATAAGAACATGATAACATAATATTTCTATGGGCAACAATTCAATCATTTTTACAAGCTTCCTGTTTACATAGGGTGAGTCACATGATCGCATAAGCTCAATCACTATGGCAACATACATATAGATAGATAGATACAATAATCCCTACATGAATTCTGATGTAACATACCAATGGATAGGCAAAAATAAAAATAACAAAAAGAGGAAGTAATTTTCCAGTGAATGATTGTATATTTTTAACATTCTTAGAATAATAATATATCAAGCCTTAGTCTTATCTCTCCAAAACCTATGGTTTCGGATAAATATATTCCACAAGACACTATATGCATATTTAAAATCAACAAGAAACAAGGCACAAAATTACGAGTGTTTGCATGATGTCCCAGTCATGTGATGTTAATACATGAATAAACACTCGGCAATAGGAAGTGCTGTTTGGGTACATGTCCAATCATGTGATCATCACTAACAATCTGGGCATTCTTCTATTGTATCCAATAGGAACAAGTTCTTTACGATCTCTAATATATTTGCATAATTCTGAATAATATTCACATATTGCTGAGAGTCGAATCATAATAATGATGTATTTCTTAACAGTCGATTAGTTCAAAACAATAAATTAATTCCTATTGCTGTGATAAGATCTGATGATTATTATTATTATTATTATTATTATTATTATTATTAATTTTTATTTATAGGGCGCCACAAAGTATCCTTAGCGCCGTACAAGGACAAACAATGGCACAGTACAAGGTGAAACAGCACAGTACAAGTAACAGTAAGCAAAATAACTCTGGGGGCTCAGTCACAGCAAGAAAGAGAGGGAGGGGAAAAGTGAGTACAGGCAGGTAACTATGGCCCAAGAGGGTGGGCATGGATGACAGGTAAAGAGTCACTGAGGGGAGTGGAGAGAAGCGAGAGGAGACAGAGGGCAGAGGGTAAGAGAGGAGGTGAACTGAGTAGCTGGAGAGCGCAGTTAAAAGTGATGGAAACAGGAGGTAGGAGAGCCCTGCTCAAAGGAGAGTACAATCTAAAGGGAGGGGAAGACAGACAGGCACATGGATGAGACGGGAGAGACGAAGACGGAGTCGAGGAAGGGGGAGAAGGGAAGAAGGGATGAGAAAGAGAGGAAGCCGACCAGTGGGAGTTTAGGCATGAGACTGGAAGGCTTTTAGGAAAAGGTGGGTTTTTAATGTTCGTTTGAAAGAGGACAGATTAGGGGAAGTTCTGATGGAGCGGGGGAGCTTGTTCCAATGGAGGGGAGCAGCGCGGGAGAAGTCTTGAATGCGTGCGTGAGAGGAGGTAATCAGGGGGGAAGAGAGGCGACGATCATTGGACGATCGCAGAGGGCGGGAGGGAGTGTGAATAGAGATTAGATTAGAGATGTAGGGAGCAGTGGAGTTGGCGAGGGCCTTGTAAGTGAGAGTGAGGAGCTTCAAAAGGATTATGTAGGGGAAGGGGAGCCAGTGAAGGGCTTGGTAGAGTGGGGAGACAGAGGTGGAACGGCGAGAGAGGAAAATAAGCCTAGCAGCGGCGTTAAGTACAGATCTAAGAGGAGCGAGATGAGAGAGGGGGAGGCCGATAAGGAGAAGGTTGCAGTAGTCCAAGCGGGAGATAATCAGAGAGTGGACGAGAGATTTGGTGGCATCCTGGGAGAGGAAGGGCCGAATGCGGGCAATGTTGCGAAGCTGGAAACAGCAGGATTTGGCGAGAGAGTGAATGTGAGGGGCAAAGGAGAGAGAGGAGTCGAGGATGACACCTAGGCAGCGGAGTTGGGGAACAGGGGAGATAGAGGAGTTGTCAACAGTGATAGAGAGGTCAGAGGGGAAGGAGGTACGAGAGGGAGGAAAGACAATGATTCCCGTATTGAGCCATTTGTTGAAAACTGTTTCAACTTGCTAAGTCTCTGTAATATAATTATTATGATACAGTTATGATACTTCCTATGCATATAGATACAGAATGTCATAAATAGTTTAGTTCATATAATACAGTTGCCTATCCCCATATATATATATATATATATATATATATATAAAACAGAAAAGTAATCACTTACAATAAATGGCTACTATAAGAACCTATGTAATTCAAAATCAACATTAAGTCCATTCGGAACAAGTGTCTGCAATTTATGTATCCAATACACTTCTTTTTTTGCCAATCTACTTGCAATGTCACTATATTTCCTATTTGCGGTGACCTTTGTGATGCCAATAAAATCAACAATTCCTTTAATAGAACATTCATGTTTTTCAGTAAAATGTTTGGATAGAGGGTGTTTGGAACATCCCTTTTTGATGTTATATAGATGTTCAGACATAGGTGTTTTAAAGGAGGGGAAGTCCGTCCTACATTATATTTGTTACATTTGCATTTCAGCAGATATTTTACATTTTTTGTGTGACATGTCACTAATTCATTGATTTCCGAAATGGAATGTTGTAATCTTGCTGCTAGTGTTCTGATTATAAGTATTTTTGCACATAGTGCAAATCCCACATCTGTGGAAAACTTTTGAACAGATTCCTTTTGTCTTCTCAGATATGGGGACCTTCACCAGTTTATCTTTAAGATTTCTGGCCTTTCTATAAATGAAGGGGGTGATCAGGAAGAATAAGAACAATAATATAGTCTTTCTTCAATAACCCCCAATGTTTATTTACAATCCGTTCAATTTTCTTATGTTGATTATTGAATCTTGAAATGAATGACCACTGTCTATGTTCATTAATAGACTTTTTGCTATTTTTTGTGGTCAAATCTTTATTAAGACAGTTAATTAGGAATTTAGAGTAACCCTCTTGTCTGAAATCTTCTGACAGTCTATCAACTTGACTGTTAAATTCAACAGTTTCTGTGCAATTTATTTTACATCTAACAAACTGACCATGCAAAATGTTTTTTAACCATCTCAAGTGATGTCCACTTGAGAAACGAATGAGAGAGTTTGAATCAGTAGAAGTTTGAGTCCGGAGCCAGAGGGAGATTGTTGAAATCTGAGCACAGAGATGCTGCAGGGGCGGGCTGCGTCTCCGTATACAGGTTAGAATGAGCAGAGGAGCTGCAGATCACGCCGGAGCCATGCCTGGGAGCACGACTTTACCGGGGTCTGGGAGATAGCTGACTGGAAGAGGTGAGTAGATATTAGAATTGTCAGAATAAGAACCGAATAAGGTCTGGCACATGGGATATCAACACAGGAGAATAGTCAAAGCAGAGGGAAATCCAATGAAGAGTAGACTGGAACGGAAACGGTCTGGTCTGGTACAGGGGGATACAACAAGCCGGCAGGAAACAACAGGAACAGGGAACAGGAAAAACACAACGGAGCAGAACACTATGGTAAACGTATTACCGGCAATCCTGTAAAGGATTAGCCGGCTATTTAAGGAGAGCAGAACCAATAGACTGCAAGTGATAATGAGGAAGCCAGGTGAGTGTACTAAGAGAAACTGGCTGGCCAGGTGAGGCACTACATAGGAAATGACAGCATGATTGAGGGCAGATTCTGACAGAGAACAGACCTAACTGGCCCTAAGACCTATCTAATCTATCTAGCTAATCTATCTTCCTATCTGATCTATCTAAACTATCTATCTAAGAACTAAATTAACTACCTATCTAAACACCCAAGGTGGCCATCTAACTACCTACCTATCCTTAACTAACTATCTATCTATCTATCTATCTAACTCTGACAGAGAGGCCGGCGAGTCATAACAGTTCACTGTAATAACTGAAGTTGCCTGGGCACTTAAATATTACCGCCTCCCAGAAAGTATCCTCCGGCACACCTAGATCAGCAAGCTTTTAATGGCTTTCAAGAGGGCAAGACTG
Organism: Mixophyes australis; assembly: GCA_036250195.1. Classification (NCBI taxonomy): domain Eukaryota; kingdom Metazoa; phylum Chordata; class Amphibia; order Anura; family Limnodynastidae; genus Mixophyes; species Mixophyes australis. Next base: position 39,420,380 of record JAVHZZ010000010.1, on the reverse strand, counting down.
GCTGAATTCAAAGGCTAGGTTTTGTAAGAGATGAATATTAATCTAGAGGGTAGATTTGAAAACTCATGTCCCATATATGGATTCCATTTTTGACACTTAAATTAGCCATTTATATATCCATATTTCTTTACAACGGGTCCAGCTACAGAGTGACAAGTCAGAAGGTGAGCAATCCCCTGAACCAGAGGGTGAGATGATGTAAGGATTCGGCAACACGTTAAAAAAATTCTGTAAAAGTCTACATAACAATCTGGATGATAACAGCTATAAAGATAAATAAAAAAATGTGAATTTATATGCAGTGGTTGACCATGACAATAACCTGTTAATTATATGGATGTCCTTAGATGGCAGGAATATTTGAAACTGTTCCCACAATTCAGTAAAATGTAATTTTTTTGGTCTAGGTGAAACTGAAAATCTCATGTGATAACTGTGGTGAGAAACAGCACCTAAACATACCCATTTGATGCATGTTGTGTTTGCTAAAAATGACACGGTTGCGGACATATGCAAAGCAGCAACTATTGCAAGATCTGTGCTGGTCTGCACCAATAGCATATGTGCCCGTTTTATGCCAGGCATATGTCACATACCTATACGTCCCTATTTATAACCATTTGTTTTGTTTGAAAAACATATATTTGCTATTTGGCATTGAAACAACTTCAAAAACCACTCTAATGCAGAATACAAACTCTCTGTCTCACATCCATGAAAAATATAAATATATATGCTTAATTATGCACACAAACATAAAAATATATGCACAGGCAAAGAAGAAAGCACCTGAATAGTGGATTAAACTGATATAATATTATATCAGTTTAATCCACTATTCACTTTTTATATTTCGCTACTAGAATTTTTTTTAAAAAGTATCTAATAAAGAAGTATTTAACAGCACATAGTTATAAATAAATTTATTACAATGTTAACATTTGGTCCATTTTTGAGTGCCCCATTTGATCATCTCTCTTTCTCTCTTCAACTCTGATTTCCAATTAATTAATGATTGGGTGCACCGATCCTCACTGTGAAATATAATGCCATTTTGCCGAGATTGAAACACACACTAGTGAGGAGTATATGGACTACCCGGTGCGGTTTTTCCTCTTCTTGAGTTTGTAAAATAATTGTACTTGAACTATGGTAAGTGTAAATACTGGCTGATAAGTATAACTTTTTGTAAACCAGACTTATTTGCTGTGGATATGGGGATGAATAGATCTCAATATATGTACAGCATTGACTATGGGAAATACGCTATTTTTTAAATTTTAAATTTGCTCCCAAATCTACATCAGCTCCTATATATTTATTAGGTATATGATTACTGCATAGTAGCAGTTTGGGGAAGTGTAAATCTTCTTGGTTTCTTACTTCATCCAGTTGGAGTGCAAAACAAATTATGGTGTCAAATTAAAATGCTACTGAATAAACTTGGCACTGAAGCTTCAGGATCATCTGAGCAAAATTGAAATATGGCTGTGACACTTTTCCACCCTGAGCATGTTTCTTGAATTAAAAGGTAATATGGTAGAAATGGTAATTATCTGCAATATAGGGAAACCACCTCAAAGCCATCTTACAGTTCTAAATGGCAATTGAATTTTTAGTAGACATTCTTGAATGTAGGCTTTTTTACAGCAACCTTTTCTTTGGATCTCTCAGCATGATTTTGTTGGAATCTAGTTAGAAAGCAAGCAATTTAATTGTGTCCTATTAAAGTAAAGCTGATTTGCCTGCATTCATAAAAATTTTTTTAGTAAAAGTTTTTCTCTATTCTGAAAATTAGAATGTCACTGCAATATATTAGATTTAGACACACAATGCTGTTTGAGGGGAATGCATAGGACAGGAGAAATTATATTATCTGTTAGAATACTAATCTGAGTTAAAATTCTTTGTAAATGAAGGCAGATCAACATATTTTGGAAACAAGATGTCATTTGCATTCCGCGTACTTAGCATAAAGAGAACAGCATGACTTGTTTATACCCTTCTTGGCACTGCCACCTCAACTCGGTGAAAGGCAGTAGCCTCAATGATCCTATGAGTGGAAGCTTAAGCTCTTGGTAGGGTTAATAATATTCTCACCCAAAAACAGAAGCTTCCTGCCTGACATTTCTATTTCTGTTGATAACATGTCCATAAATCCCAACCCGCAAGCTCTTTGCCTAGGTGTAATCCTTGATTCACAACTGTCATTTATTCCCCACATCAACTCTATATATAAATCATGTTACATACACCTAAAGAACATTTCCAGAATACGCACATCTCACACAAGACACCGCAAAAACCTTAATTCATGCACTCATCATCTCCCGCATCGACTATTGCAATTCCCTCCTTACTGGGCTTCCCAAAGTCAGACTTGAACCCCTACAATCTATTTTGCATGCAGCGGCTAGATTGATTTTCCTTGAAAACCGTTCTTCCTCTGCTGAGCCACTCTGTCAGTCTCTACATTGGCTGCCTGTATTTTAACGAATCCAATATAAAATTCTTCTGCTAACATATAAGACCATCAACAAAATTGCACCGACATACATCTCCTCACTTGTCTCAAACTATCTCCCAACTTGACACCTCCGTTCTGCACAAGATCTACGTCTCTCTTCCACTCTCATCACATCCTCCCATTCTCAGTTACAGGATTTTTTCCGGGCTGCACCCTCGTTGTGGAATTCCCTCCCACGCACAGTAAGACTTTCCTCTAGTCTTCAAACCTTCAAGCGTTCACTGAAAATCCACCTCTTCAGACAAGGTTATGATATTCCTCAACCACCATGTTAATTTCCCTAGATTACCCTATTACCACCCTCTACACAGCTAACGCAAGACAACAACCCTCTGACCAACACTGCCACACACTCACAGCCCACTCAATACTTTTACCTTTGCATTCTAGCTGGTCCATTGTGAAATATGATGTAGCACATGCCCTTGTGTTTAAAACTCCCATTGTCCTATAGATTGTAAACTTGCGAGCAGGGTTCTCTTACCTCTCTGTCTGTATGTATTACCCAGTATTCTCTTATTAATGTTTGTTCCCAATTGTAAAGCACTACGGAATTTGCTGGCGCTATATAAATAAATGTTGATGATGATGATAGGGCATCCCTTGCCGGTAGCGACTAAGGTGAAAAGTGTAGTCTACAATATTTTACAGGGGGGCTCTATAGGTGTGGTAAAATCAAACCCCCTAGCAGAAGGTAGACCCAGAATCAATACCCAGCCACCCAGGGTGAGGGTAGGAGTAGGGCTTACAACTTTAAATCATAAAAAAAATAATTTACAGAACAAAGGGACAAAGAAAGTCAAACTGTTGTAATGGGAAAATGAACATGGCAAGGGAATAACAAACGCAAATGTATATGTATGTAGCAACATGGAATGTTTGAACTCTGGGAATTTCAGGAACTTTACAGAGCTCAAAAAATAAGGTGTGAACATACAAAGTGCCTGTGACAGCAATCCAAGAACTTAAATGGAATGGAAGTGGAATTTTATCTACTTGAGCATATATCCTTTTTTACTGTTGTGGTGATAGGAGTTTAGATGGCACAGGTTATATGGTAGAAAATAGGCATAAATCGGCTGTGTTAAATTTTAAGCCAGTGAATGAAAGAGTATGTTTTCTGAGGATGAAGGCTCGCTTCTTCAATAAATAATTTGTATATGAGTATACTCCAACAGAGGAGGCTGAAGAACCTGAGAAGGACAACCTCTATGAGCAGCTACAACAAGAAATAGGGAGCATCATGAGTCAAGATTTTAAAGTGATCTTGGTAGACCTTAATGCCAAGGAAAGCCTGCATGAATTGCTTATGATAACAGGCTAGGGCTAATTGATTTTACGATGGGCAACCAAATGAGCACTTGGCTCCAAAAGAAAGATATAAAAAAAAAAATCACTTGGTGCTCACCTGATGGAGCTACTAAAATTCAAATAGATCAGGTGCTTATATCGCATGCATGTATCATATATACTGCAAGTAGACAGCTGCAGGGGTGCAGAAGGAAATTTCATCCTTTTCCTTCTGAAGGTGAAGTGCACACAACATAAAGACTCTTATAGAGTTGCTAAGAGTTAGAAGGTGCCTAGGTATAATGAAGCAAAGCTTAAGAAGGATGGAGAAATGAGACTGAAGTTTGAAAAAGAAATTGAAAACAGACTTCAGAAAATTCACCACAGTTGGGCTAAACAAAGCATAAAGGATAAACGGAAGACAATGAAAGAGGTAATGCAGAAAGCAGCTGATAAAACTCCAAGATTATGAATGGTGGCAGAGATATGTGGATTGTGTGATGATGAGTACAGGATAAAAAAAGACATGAGACAAGTTAGGGAATGCAGAAGAAAGAAAAGGGAGCAGGAGAAGTATTGCATTTCAGAGCTTGAAGAGCAGAATAGTAAAAATGAGGAGAGGTATTTCTATATAACATTTAAAAATATAAGGAATGACTTTCAACCACGAAATACCTTCTGCAAGGATAAGAGGGGAACCTTATAGGTGGAACCGTATAGGGGAAATGCAGTTAATTTATATAATTATTTATGTTGACATCTAATTGGAAGTTTCTAATAATATAGATGATTGGCTCTCACATGTGAAATGCAGGCACTCCTTATTGTAGTGGTACATTAATCATTCTTTCATGCCCACTTCAATGTTCCATTATGCCATGATGATTGCTAGGAACTCCCAAACATCTCTTCAGAATAATTGCAGTAATAAATGTTTTTATTATGGTCTAGTGTCTCTATTCATACATCTAAAACTTCAGGTTTAAAGTCCAGCCAGATATTCAATAACGTTGTTTTTCTTTTGCAGCAATTATTTAGCAGCAACCATTACATGTTATAAAATAACAGGTTTATCTGTATCGCTCCCAGCAATGTCATATATTAATCATGGATTATAGTGAGAATTTGAAATTCTCTGTTGAGAGTAAGTCAGCAAACAATGTTTAAGGAAGAAGACCATCAGAATAGTTAATGTATTTGCTTATGCCAAAGAGACCTTGTACGCATCTGTCCATGGATTTTATCATAGAGCTAGTACCTTCAAATGGATATATTACCATATGAATCATTGTGAATCATTCATTCCAGCAAAATGAATCACTTTGTAACCCTGAAGGGTTTAGCATCAGTTAAAGTATTGTCATCAATATTTGTCCATAATGTGGCTAGACTCCATGAGCTTCCTGTAAATATAATGTCTGACAGAGGCTCCCAGTTTGTCTCTAGATTTAGAAAGCATTTTCTAATAAATGGGGTATTGATTTTTATCAAGCTATCACTTTCAAATCAGTGCACAAACTGATTGTACCAACCAAATCCTTGAACAAGATCTCAATATCTGTTTCATTTCAGATTTTCAAGATGATTGGGATGAATTTTTACTATGGGTTGAATTTGCTGTACTCTCCATTTTATGTTTGTATCTGTATCTCTCAAAGTCTTGTTCATTTTCTATGGTACAACCTTCGGATCATCTGGAGGTGGCTCATCTCTCCCAATGGTTGAAAATAGGTTGTAGGAAGAGTTAACCTTAATTGAGTTATTGGCTTCTCAGCTCATTTAATCTGTGCATATTGGGTGCCTTGATATTCTCTAACTCAGATGTAAAACATATCTATCAGAGCTTTAAGGGCTGAACTGATCAGCCATAGGGATTGATCAATGGTGGGTTTATTAGGTTGTCAGTGACATTCACTCATTCCCTTTAAAAATGCTAGCTTGCCTAGGAGTGTGTTTTCTGTAGCATATTGTTGTTTACTTGTTATTAATGTTTTTTTGTTTAGAGGTTGTTTCACAGCTAAATGTAACCACTATAATTTAAAATTTACTCACAAGTATAGTCACATGAGCGCCAACTTCTTGATATTAGCTTCTCGGCTCAGGGCACTGAAATTGTTTCATCAAATTATTAAAAAAGTAGAAACAAATAATTATCTGTTGTGCCCCAGTGATTACCTTAAAACATGAGTATCAAATATTTCCAAAGATCAGCTAAACAGATTAAGGAGAAACCTTTAAAATTCAAGCTTAAGAATTTAGGGTAGGAAGCTTTTGCAGAAGTTCAATGCATAGACAGTAAAACTCTCTTGATCTCTAGAAAAAAGAAAGCAAGAGGGGACTTCTCATCAGAGAACTCAATACCGCATATATCTAAATTTAATACTAAATCAAAACAGACTAAACAGGTTATTGCAAAAAAATTAAATAAAACAAAATGCCGTTTTAAAATCCATTCAACTGAAAAACCTATGTTGATATTTAAAAAAAAAAAGAATTTGAAAAACATTTTGTCCCAAGCTATTTAAAAGAACCCATAGTTTCTTTGTGAGCATGCACAGTACATAAATGTGTATTTCATGCTAAAAAATTGACTTGTGCCCCTCATTCTTTTGCTATCAGTCTCTTATTGGAAATGAATGTCCCTAAATTCTCTATCAAGACTACAGAAGACTACTAAGCCATTAATTTCGTAATCATCTAGAATGAACAGATGTATGCATCTGGCCTGCAAACTATTAAACTCACAGCCAGCAATCATTGCTACTCGTTCTTTGAGATGCACTGCCTCCGGCAGCATAGTTGCTCCTGACTTTGACTACCGACATGCACTCTGGGAGCTGGCCCTGTTTGGAGCATCTCTTTTACCCTGTATCTGACTTGCCGGGGCTCCAAGTCAGTGTCACCATAGGGAGGCACATTATTCCTCTGCAGTGCGGTCCACCTCATATCCCCTGCATCAGTGTTCTGGAGTCCCACTCTCCTAAATCCTAAGTACATCACAGCTTTGGTGCACTTCTTTCAACAGATATCATCTGAACCACAATTCATTCTCAAGACTGCTGATCACTGGGTTATTAGTCTCCATAAGAAAGGCAGAGAGTCCTATTTACCTTTTGTCGCACCCCAGAGGTCAGTTCTACTGGTAGTGAACTTACTCACTTGTTCCATAGAACAACCTAAGGGGGCAAACATGATATATTAACTCTTCTGCTTCTGAAGTACATGTCCTACAATTTTATAACCACTATTGGAGATTCTATAGTACCTGTTCTGCACTATAAAGCCTGGGGCTTTCTGTACCTGTAACCCCACTGCCACCAGGTGGACACTTTAGATAAATATTTGTTTATCTCCTTTTGATCAGTTTTAATCAACTGTATTCTGCCTGCCCCACTGTATTTTCATTCAGAGATATCATTTTGCTGCTAAGTGCCCTGCACAGCATAACCCTGTAAGCTAAATGAACTGAGTGTTACTTGCATACTGCTATGGGTGGACATTACACTGCCTAGCCTGTATATTCTTTAACTGCAGTCTTCTGTGTCAATTTGACCATTGAAGTTATTTTCCTTTGCTGTCTAGTTGTGTTTTTATAGGTTGCAACTGCTTTCAACTGATAGAAGAACTGTGAGATTTCTGATACCATTTCTTTCATGCTTTGGGTCATGTTGCACTTTTACAAGTTTCCCAAACTGTCCACTCTAAATGTCTAACCAATTAATGCCTTAGCCACATCCCCACCCTCTCAATATGGGGGGTTGGACATGATTGTCTGTCAGCATACGTATTAATGCAACCTAGACTAAATCACATATTTGTGATGTAATACAAGTTTGTGACCTGAAATTAGAAAAGATAAAAGGGGCTCAGTGAGAAATATATCTATAAAAGCTAGAGATGCCTCTCCACAATGTGGTATTTCTTTACAACTCCATCCTCTGACTTGAGCACCACTTCATTGCAGTCCATTAACCTCCATGTTCCACAGGAAGTTCAGTGTAACCCACTGGACTTGCTCACTATATCTCCTGATAACAGAAACTTAACTGAAACAGGAACTGAAGCAGGAATGACAGGAAATGCCGATATCAGTAATTCCACTCTCCATGTAAACTTTTCACATGTTGCTTCCAGACTTAATTCATTGTAGGATACAGGAGACCCAAGAAAAACCCTTTGTAAGATGCAGGAAACCATCTCTTTGCAAGCTTGTGAACAATGCGCTGTTCAGAAACTTTTTGATGACTTGCTTAATAAAGGGAGGCACAACAATCTACGGGTGAGGGGGATCCCTGAAAATATTCCACCTTCAGGCCTGGTTGATGTCTTGACTAAGCTCCTTCTCGAGATCTTAGCCCAAAACCCACATTCTTAAATTATGTTTGATAAAGCTCACAGAGCCCTGCTCCTATGAGACTTGCAATCAGATAGAACCCGGGATGTTATTTGTCCGCTCCACTACTATAACATTGAGGAGAAGATTGTCAAAAGAACCAGGTGCTTGAATTTGACGTCCACATGTTCCAGGTTTAATAAAACCTGTCCTGGAACACTCTACAACAGAAGTGTTTACTCCTGCCTTTAACAGATGCATTCAGAAATAAAAATATTAAGTATAAATAGAGCCTTCAGGTACAGCATAATGGTAACAATCAATCATTAAAGAACTTGAGGACCTAGACAAATTCTGTCGGGCCCTAGACTTTGGAAGAATATTCCTTCCAGATTGGATATCAACCTACTCATCATTGGATCCCTCATTCTGAGAAATAGCTGTTTGTCAACTGCCACAAGAAAAACTTGAGATTATCTTCTGGATCTAGCACTCAAGCACCCACTTAATCATTTTTGTCCCCTTGAAATTGTGATTGTGCTATTTCTGTCTCCCTCCTATTCAGTCATTTTGTCAAGTAACACTTGCACCTATTGTTAGAGTGTGCAATTGTGCACACAAAGCTCTGAGTCATTGGTCCAGTTAATTATGTCTCTACGATATACAACTACTGTTAAATTTTACCATTGTAGTCTTCAATCAGATATGTATGACCATACAAGTGTCCATATGTATGAACACTTGCCTGCTCCACCAGCTGTTTGATTTTGATTTCATTAGTTCATGCTGACCATTGACTGCGCTCAATTTGATCCTTGGTGGTTGCTTAGGTTAGTTCCACTATGTAGATAATGTTTTTATAACTCCATTTAACCATGTTGGTACTCTTGAATATGGGACCCTTCATGTACCCATGCTTTCTATGTGCGGATTAATGTTAATGTTTCTTTTAATGCTTATGTTAAATGTTTTCATTTTGGAAAATATAAAGTTTACAGTGCTTTTCCACTGCCCTACCTCTTTTTCTTTCTCACCTCCCTCATTCCTCAAGAGACTCTCCAGCCCGCTTTAACCTGCATTTAGCAGTCTTTTAGTCATGACACCCATACACCTAACATCACCCCTTCATCAGAATACCTAAACCTTGGTTCCATTAATGCCAAAGGTCTGATCCAAGCTTTTTCAATTGCTTCATGCACAGAAAATAGATGTAGCTTTCATACAAGAACCCACTTTAAAGCGAGATGTTGCCCCCAAATTTCATTTCCGGAGGTTACCACAAGTTTTCCATAATGATAATCCTGTCATCAAGTCCAAAGGGGTTGCTATTATAATTTTTAACCACATACCGTTAACAGAGTTTCAGCTCAAAGGATAGACAACTTTTCATTAGCCATAGACACCAACCTTTATTGCACAATGCCACAATTGGTCAAATAACCCTGCCCCACCATGCCCCAATATTCTTAACTATGCAACAATTTGATGCCCCCTCCCCTTTACACTGGTAAATGCGGTTTAACAAAACATGTACTTAAGGAAGTTTACTGCAAATCCCAATTAGAAAGGTATCATAACAGATACTTTCATTAGAAATATAAGCCAAGCAGACTATTAGCCAAAGCTCTGTGGGCACAACAGGCCTTGACCTTTATACACTCAAATAAAGATGAGCACGGCATTACCCAACATACAACAGAGAAAATAGCCAGTGCCTTCAATGCATACTTTTCTAAACTTTATAACCTGCCCTGTTACGTTTCACTGACTGATGAACCCAGTAAAATATCACTCATCATAGATTACCTAAAGTTAATAGATTTTCACAGACTCTCATCTGACACAAATTTAGAACATATCAAGAATTAAAGGGAGCTATTACTGCATTCCCTGATAGGAAGAGCATGGGGACTGATGTATTCTCCATAATATATTATAAAATATTTAACGAAAAATTGGCTCCTATTCACTTAAATGCTCTCACTGATATTTCTGATACCTCTTATTTTTCAAACCAATCCATATGCCTCTGGAAAGACTACGTCCCCTAGCTACGCAGAGGATGTTGTCTCTTGCCAACCTGATCTTGTGGGGGTGCCCGGTGATGCTCCTGTCCCTAGCAGTTTGCCAGCTCCAGCGGTGAGTACAGATGACCACAGTGACACCCCTTTGACTGACCTCACTTTAACTGACCCTAGTCACCCCAGCATAGACCTCCCTGCAGAGTATCCTGACTTCTACGATAGTGAGGGCCGCAGGGAAGAGTTTAGGGCAGCACAGCTCTCTGATCCCTCCCTGGAAGGCATGAACAGCCAGGCTGGCGGCAGCCTTCCAACGATGGAGGTAGGGAGTGTGACCTGGCGTAAAGGGTTGTTGTACCGTGTAGCTAGGAAGGTATATGAGGATAGACCAGTCTGGGAACAAGTTCAACTGGTGGTACCGTGGGGCTTTTGTGCGCAACTAATGACAGTTGCTTATGAAATCCTTATGGAGGGACACCAGGGCAGAGACCAAACACTGAAGCGCCTGACACAGAACATTTTCTGGCCTGGAGTGTCTGATGACATGCTGGCCTACTGTAAGTCACCTTCATCCCTTAAGAGTGGAAGGACCCTTCCCTGTGCTCCAGTTAAATGTAGACATAAAGCTCTTTTTCCAAACTGCTAGCAAATCCCTTCAACCTTGCTTCTGTGGTATATCTAGTTCAGAAAAAAAGTTTATTCCGGCGCTTAATCCTTGAAGCTCCAATGTTGATAATATTAATGCTTTGGACAATCTTATATTGATGTACTCCAGTGAATGTTAAACACAACTAAGTATAATTATGTACGGAGTTTGTCAGGAACCAGGATCACAATATCTCTTTTCGTTATATCATTTGTGTTCCAAAAGAAAAAGAAAAGAAAACATACCCATAGTGTACACTGTGTGATAATAAGGGTAATTTGAAGTCTGAGTATATTTACCAAACTGGAGGCTTGAAAAAGTGGAGATGTTGCCTATAGCAACCACTCAGATTCTAGCTATCATGTATGTAGTACATTCTACAAAATGATAGCTAAAATCTGTTTGGTTGCTATAAACAACATCTCCACTTTTTTAAACCAGCAGCTTAGAAAAATATACCCCTAAGTGTTATTGTACTCACCTGTGCTAAAGAAAAAAAGGCTTTGGACATTTATTATACTGATGTCTGTCGTTATGTGTGATTCCACTTGTGACCAGGAAATATATTCTCAGAGAAAAATACATATTAAATTTAATTTGAAACACAAATTAATTTTATTGTCTAAAATCCAAATGTTTAAAACATTTAAAAATTAGAAATACAACACATTCTTAACCAATATATTTGAAATATAAAGTAAACTTATATAAAATAATAAGAACAATCGCAATACTTCTCCTCCACTATAACATATATGTTTTTACCAGGTCTGTTCTGCTCCTTCACTCTGTTTTTCATTTTTATGCATTTTCTGTGAATTTTTTAAATCAAAAAGTTAATTTAATTCCATTTGAGCAAATTGTATAATAAAGTACTGCAAATAAAACATTTGTGTTAACACACAGAGTAGAAGTACAGAAAATGTCTGTGTTTTAAACTTTTGATTTAATATTCAACATTCACTTTCTTTTCACAAACTTTTTTACTTTTATTTTTAATAAAAATTAACAGAAAATTCATAAAATCTAAAATACAGAGTGAATGAATAACAATATTTAGATGGTCTATAAAAGATACAAAATAACATTTTTAAGTAATACAAATTTGATATTTTATGGTACTCTAGTGAATTGGAGCGCTATATCAACCTGAATATTCTAATATATAAGTTACATGTTGGCGTTGAGCTAATGATTAGTGAGCACCCCTTGTTCAACCAGTTACTTTGGGACACCATAATCTATTGGTAAATTGTTTTATTACTGGTCAAGATGTAATCCCTCTCCTTGTGTGGAAAAAAACACCTTCACCATACACTCTATAACATTGCTTGACTCAGCAATGTAAAACACAGACTCTCAGTAGAGAGCAATGGTATTATAAATACAGTTACTATATATCAGGGAGGAGTGTTCTCTCATTGAGACCACTCAAGCGTGCCTATGATATGAATACCTTGGCAGTTACCATACTATGAACAGCATGGTGGCACAGTGGTTAACAATGCTGCTTCACAGTGCTAGGGACATGGGTTCAATTTTGACAAGTACCCTATTTGTATGGAGTTTGTATGTTTTATCCAGTATTAGTTTATAGATTTTAGACTGTAAGCTCCAATGGGGCAGGAACTGATATGCATGATTATATATTCTTTGTAGAGTGCTTAATAACGTGATTAATGCTTTATAAATGAACAGTAAAACTTTTTTTATGTAAGCATGAAGATAGGAAAATAAATCTTATTAAACACAATCTTTTCCTCTGCATTGATATGATGGTAGGGAATTGTGTGCAGTGTTTTTATATTTGTGATACCACTGTCTTGCAAGATCTAATATACCTATATATGCTTTTATTTATGTCAAAAATTATATAGAGTTAAGATGAATCCTCATAGTTCTCATATAGTGGTCATAATGATGCAAAATATAATAAAATACAGAATATATCACTGGATAACTTTTACAGCATATCACCATAAAGCACAAGAGCAACAGTTTGTGATAATCAACACTTATTTCCCTAGTTTAACTTTGATGCTGTATAAATTAGTACAAGCTGAGAATAATATTATTACTAACATTTTTGAATGTGAACAGACACTTTCCGCTTGGATAATCGTTGCTCTGAACATGAACCTTTTTCTGTTGCTAAGCATCTCCGAGAAGACTCTGCTTAGTTACCAGTTTTGACCTAAACACAATAAGATGACGGTTGTGTGTTGATTTGTTATACATTGATAACCAAATACCAAGAAAACAAGGCAGATAGTGATTGTATAACTTTAAAGCAACAAACATTGTAAAACACTCTGGCATGCTCTTTAATTCTATTTTCTATCACACTACGCAGGGAAGCACCCTGAAGGGCGCAGATGGCAGAGAGATGGGGATCTGCATGTTGCAAGTGAATTTGAGCCAGCATATCCTTGCTGCTTATTGTTAACAATGTGGGGAAATAAAAAGAGCACTGTATTCATGTAATAACTAATAATTCTAATATATTATGCCTATTGTACTGTATATATTTACTTACTGATACAATTTTTTAGCCGCATTTGTTTTCTCAATTTGCTGATTTTATTTTCTTACAGTTCTTGCATATATAAATCACAATTGGGGAAAGTAGTGTAATGCAATTGTGCTTTTCATATGTTTCTAATGACTGGTTGGAATTTGTGGTTGAGTGCATAATTGCATATATGAGATCAGTGACCCCATTTTATTACAAGCATGATCAAATTAAGGTTTATTATATATTATTGAATGCCATCTGTTTATGTAAATGGTAACACTGTAGTAAATCTATTTCTTGCCTATTTTAAATCTGCAGTAGGCTTGAAGACTGATTCCGTTATAATAAAATAATTGTTTTCAACAATTAACCTCCAATAGATTTGCGTAAATACCACAATTTGGTTATGATTTGGTGTATATATTCAAGGCTAGATTTATCATTAAGGATTACAATGGGACTTAGTGGAAGGCAATCCTTTCTGCTTCTAGACCTTATGGTGATTGTGTAGAGTTGGATGCATTTATGTCCAAAACGTAAAATGTGTTCTGCAAATATGGTGCATTTTATTCTGAATTGCATGCACCTCAGCAAAGTGTATGTATGTTTTAAGCACATCAAGATATGCTTTAATTGTTTCTTTATGCGGCTGCATACAAGAGACATTAGTCATTATCATCAACTTTATTATCATTTAAGGTACATTTGAAATAAAATTGTATGCATTGGTTTGTCACCTGTTATAATAAGACACAGCTCTAGGGGTGGGGTACATTTTTCCTATGACCACAATTCTGACAATTAGTATATCGACATAAAAATTCTGATTAGTATATGAGCGACAAAAAATAAATACAAACTTACCTTAAAACAGACAACATATCTGACAATCCTCATATAAATTCCACATACAATAAATTCTGGCAGTGGTTATTGACATCACTAAGAATGGCGATCATGAGATTGCTGGTTTTTAAGCGGCAATGCCAGGTCCGGCTGCCTAACCCTAATGCTAACCATAACCCTAAACCTAACTCTTAGATTAGATTATACAAACGGCAGAACCCGGCATTACCGCTTTATATGCAGCAATATGAAGGTCGTCATTTTAAAGCGATGTCAATACACACTTTCGGCATTTTCTGTATTTACAATTTATATGGAGTAGTGTCGGATATGTTGTCCATCTGTTTTATGGTAAGTCTGTATTTATTTCTTGTTGCCCATATACTAATCGGAATTACATTTTGTTAATACACTGCCATCCACTTGTTAATATAACATCCTGGGAATTGTAGTGAAACAGTTGGGAAATCTGAGTCTAACTTTTACCTGTGTGGCGTAAGTTCTAGCTCTTGCTTCCACTTTATGATATTAATGGGTCCTCTGACTTTGCTATTAACAGCTTTTTTTATATCCCTCTTTAAAAGTAAGTAACTATTCATTAAAGAATTGCGACTGTAATCAAAAATAGTTTGTACCAAATCCATTTAAAACTATGATATGGACCATTTTCAATAAAAGGAGCTACCTTCTAGGTGAAAGTAGGGAAATTTACATTTCTGAGCAGCAAAGATTGTCAGACAATGCGACTTGTGCATGACAGACATCCAATAACTAAAAATTAAAAATTTAATAAATATACTCTGATTCAAGAGGAAGATGATTGCATTTATTCATTCAATTTCCATGCTTCAGATGTAAATTAACTACATCATGTTAAACTTTAGTTGCCCCATTTAAAGAAATGAATAGAATTTAGATAAAAATCCTAACTAATAAATTCCATGGTGATGAAAAAACACAGGACTGATCAACTGTACATTGGTCAGACAATTAATAAGCGCAGACCGACACATAATTAAAATAGTTAAGCAGAATCCACATACTGGCAAACTAAAGTATAAATTTAGAAATATACAACTGTAAATCTGAAGCCTATTGTAAGCATATATTAATTAGTAATACAACATATGACAAATGGATATGCTGATATCCCAAAACTAATTTGACAAAATGATTGTGTCTGTAATAATCTTTCACAATACATCACATCTTGCCGAAAGTGCAGAATAATGAAAAAACTGTCTAAACTAATATAAAGTTAAATAAGTTCTCATAAAAACCATTTAATTTCAAAATATAGGTTGAGACCTACAGGGTGAATTGTTTTCAATTTATAAATCCACTGCATCTTACTTTTTGCAAGCCTTATGTGGCCATCTTTATATCTGCAATTACTTTTTTTTATCTATACTGGTAAAGTTTTTTAATGATATAACAGAATAGTTATGCATTTTACTAAAATGACAGGATACAGATTACTGCTCCCTTTTTTGATGTTATTGAGATGTTCTTCTAACCAAATTTTTTAGTGGCCAAAAACTACGACCAACATAAATTAAACCACATTCATTTTTAAAAAAGGTTTATCACATTGTTACTATTACACATTATATAGTTTGATCATGAACGTCTTATTATTTACTGTAAAGTCTGTTCTTTTTCTGATATTACTTTTGCAAATTTTGCAAGCAATACAGGGTTTGCACAGCTCTTACCTCCTTGACTAGGTTCAGATAACACACTTTTTTCTAATTTATCTTTAGCATGGATTGACACAAAATTGGATTTTCACATAATATGGCACAATGTTTTTTAAAGATTCGCTCTCTTTGCATTGAATCTGCTTAAAAATCTCACTACATTCTATTGCTATTTCTATTTTCACAATTGTTGATTCTATATGTAGGGCCAAGGAGAACATCTCTTTCTACACTTTGGTTTTTTTTTTGACTACCTTCTCTTATAAATTAAATTGACTGATTGAGATATTGTGTAGCCATTTAGGATAATGACAATTCCTGGCATCAATATATGAATTACAATTTGTTAATTTTCTATAAGCATTGTTATGTCAATTCCCTTTTTTAATATAAATATTAAGATTCCAAAAAATTACATTACTTGGCTGGCCTTATAAGACAACTTGATATTCAATAAATTGGTATTCAATTAGGCACAAAATCCTATAGACTTTGATCATCCCCACTCCATATAAAAAGCAGTTCAACTATATAATGAAACCAGGAGATTTGCCTCCAAACAAAGTCCTCGTCACACCTGCACGACCTTCTACCATGTCATAAAAAGGTTGGCATAACTTGCTGTAAAAATACTCTATCAAAATAAAAATAATTGTTTTTGAAGATCAGCTCAATGCCTTCCAAAATAAATGTGACACAGATCTGATCATCAATCTTTTTTCCCAGAAAATACTGTACTGCTTTGATGCTGTCTTGCTGGTTTAATGACTGGACATCTGTAGTTACTAATCTCCAATCAGTTTGCCAAGTTATATCTTTTAATTTAAGAAGCATATCTTTAGTGTCTCTTAAATAAGATCTAGTCATGAACACCAAAGGTTGTAAAAAATGGTCTATAACTTTTGATAGATTGGCCACTACAGAATTTATACCTGTCACAATCGGTTTGCATGATGCAACTACAATGCTTTTATGTATTTTGGGCAGTATATACATAACAGGAGTAGCAGGGTTTTAAATTATAATATAGTTCTTGTCACGGTTGACAAGGCTAGATATTGGATCCCTAGGCTCTGCTGGCATAGCTAGGCCCACTCACAGGCGCGGAGTCTAACAGGAAGGTGATTTTCACCAGGAACCCCCGCAAGGAAGTATGGTCTTAGCGGCACCAAATCTGCAGGTTGCGGTCCCGCGAGTGAGTGGACAGCAGAGTGATGTGGAGGAGCCAGGAGATGCTAGGAGGCAGACACTGGTACCAGAAGGTAAGTGGTAGAGACACTGGATCTGTGGTGATACAAAGTTGGCCACAGAGGTTGATGCAGCGGTGGTGACTCGTGACTGCAACAGAGGAGTCACGGGAACAGTGGAAGCTTGAAAGACAGTAGAGAGAGAACCGATACGGACACGATGTAGTACTCAGGAGGTGGTAACCGAGATACTTGGTAATTCTATACTGGCCACAAGCTGAGGATAGACTGAAGTAGCGGTGGTAACTCGGGACAACAGCTGAGTAGTCACAGGAGCAGTAGTAGCTCTGAGTGGTAGCGATGAGAGAACCGAAGCTGAGAAATATTCTGTATCCTGTCATTTTAGTCCATAACTCTTCTGTTAAATCAATAAAGAACTTTATTAGTATAGATACAATTTAAAATAATTGGAGATGTAAAGATGACACAAAAGGCTTGTCAAAAATGAGATGCAGTGGATTTATAAATTGAAAACATTATACTCTGTAGGTCTCAACCTATTTTTTAAAATTAAATGGTTTTTATGAGAACCCTATTAAATGCTTAAAATAACTTTATTTTAGGCAGTTTTTCCATTATTCTGAACTCTAGGCAAGACATGATGTATTGTGAAAAGTTATAATAGACACTATCATCTTGTCAAATTAGTGTCGGAATATTACATGTTAGTCAGCATAACCATTTGTCATATGTTGTATTGCTCATTGATATATGTTTACAATAGGCTTTACATTTGTACATATTTATATTGATACTTCAATTTGTCAGTATATAAATTCCGCTTAACTATTGTAATTATGTGTCTAGGTCTGCACTTATTAATAGCGCTGATCAATTGTAGATTGGTCAGACAGTGTTGTTCTATGCTTGTGCATTTTTGAGTCTAAACCCATGCAAGTAGACACACTTCACAAACGTAGTTTCAATGAGAAAAGAGAACATCGACTTAAAAAAACAAAAACTATCTTTATTGTGGCAAACCAGGACATTATGTCTCAAATTGTCCTAGAAGACCTCAGAAGACAGTGGCCACCATAGCAGAGGCAGACTCTTCAGATCAAGAATCTGTGATTTCCGATATTCCTCAGCATCTAATAGCGACCATTCCTTGTCTCTCCTTCTTAGCATCAACTGAGAAGAATAAGGGGAACAATAACTTGCATTTCTCAATTTCTGTTTAATTTCAGATCAGTGCACACTGGATTTCCAGTACAGCAATGGTGGACTCTGGAACGAATGGCAATTTTATGGACATTATGTTTGCTAAGAGAAAAAGATTGAGTTCAGAGAAAAACAGATACCTGTGTTAATGGAGACCATGGACGGCCCAGTTACTTATGATACTGAACCCCTGGACCTTGTAATTGATCTAAATCACCATGAGAGTCTGACTTTCTTATTGATCTCTTCTCCACAGTTCCCTATTATTTTGGGAATTCCTTGGTTGGCTGCAAATAATCCATCCATTAATTGGGAATCAAAGACCCTTTCGTTTTAACAAGAAACTCATGCTCCCGAGATTATGCCTGAACCCTCTGTCGAAGAGGTGAGCGAGTTATATAATTCCCCTCCTCACGTATTGGACCAACTACCTCCACAATATAAAGAATTTTCTGATGTCTGTAATAAGGAGAATGCTGACAAATTACCACCTCACAGGTCCTAAAATTTCCTGGTCGACTTGTTACTCTTTGGGTGCATTTATCTATTAGCCGAACCTAGTTAAAGAGTTAAAGTTCCTTAAGGATTATATAGATGAACGCTTAGAAAAGGGTTTTATTCGTTCCTACACGTCTCCAGCACGTACATTTTTTGTGAAAAAGAAGGATTGTTCATTGCAACCATGTATTGATTATGGAGCGTTGAATAAAGTGACAATCAAGAACCGTTACCCGCTCCCACTTATTTCAGAACTACTGGAGAGGCTTCGCTCAGCAAAGATTTTCACCAAATTAGATCTACGAGGAGCATATAATTTAATTTGCATACGATCTGATGATGACTGGAAGATTGCCTTTCGAAGTAAATATGAAAATTTTGAACATTTGTTGATGCCCGTTGGACTGTGTAATGCCTCTGTTACATTCCAATATTTCATGACTGACGTTTTAAAAATGTAATTGACCAATTTGTTGTTATCTATCTCGACGACATACTAATTTTCTCAAATTCCCAAGGGGAGCATCAACAACAGGTTTGAACTATACTGCAACTTCTTCGCAGAAACCATTTGTACATCAAGTTGGAAAAGTATGAATTCCACCAAACATAGGTTCAGTTCTTGGGCTATGTTATCTCACCTCAAGGTTTGGGAATGGACCATACTGAAGTCAAGGCTATAGTAGATTTTCCAGCCCCAAGAATTGTCAAAGAGGTACAAAGATTCATAGGATTTGCCAATGTCTATAGATGTTTCATTAAAGACTTCTCCCAATATTGTGACACCAACCACTCAACTAAGAAAGGATAATATTTCCTTTGGTCTCCAGATGCTGAAAGGGCTTTCTTTTTGCTTAAAACAAAGTTTACTACAGATCCCAAATTAATATATTCCAACCCAGAACTTCCTTTTATCATTGAGGCAGATGTTTCAGATTCATCAGTAGGGGCAATTTTGTCACAGAGAATAGGAGAGAAGATGCTACTACATCCATGTGCTTTTTTCTCTCGTCAAATGACTGCTTCAGAAAAGAAATATGACGTATGGAATAAAGAACTATCGGCCATTGTTGCTGCATTTAATGAATGAAGACATTTGCTTGAAGGTGCTGCACATCAAATTACCGTGCTT
The DNA here is from genome assembly GCA_036250195.1 of Mixophyes australis. Classification (NCBI taxonomy): domain Eukaryota; kingdom Metazoa; phylum Chordata; class Amphibia; order Anura; family Limnodynastidae; genus Mixophyes; species Mixophyes australis. The sequence continues at coordinate 39,400,464 of JAVHZZ010000010.1, read as the reverse complement.
ACTGACCACCAGAATCTAGAGTTTGTTCAATCTGCAAAGAGACTTTCTCCTCGACAAGCCAGATGGAGTTTATTCCTAAATCGTTTTGACTTTATTATCTCTTATAGACCTGAATCACAGAATGGCAAACTGATGCAGGTGGATTCTCTAACAGGTGGACTCTCGAAGTCAAATTTCTTGGTAGCTATTGGCGCTGGGGAGCTCTTGTCTGATATCAAGGAGGGCTACAGTACGGATCCGATAATTTTAAATCCCCCTTCAGATTTGCACTTAATATATTGAGATAACATATGGAAGTATGAACACCGCTTTTATGTACCAGCAGCAGAATGATTAAAAGTACTGCAATTTGTTCATGATTCTAGACTAGCAGGCCACAAGGGTGTTTGTAAAATTGAGGAATTATAGTCGCATTACTTTTGGTGGCTGAAATATAAGAAGGATGTTAAAAAATTTATCCTGCACTAATTGTGCCTGATTTAAGACTCCCCACACTGCTCCACTTAGACTTTTACAACCATTGCCAGTTCTTTATCCATGGAATTTATTGTGGATTTACCATCGTCCAAGGGTATGACTACAATTCTGGTGGTTGTAGATCAACTCACAAAGATGGCTCACTTTGTGCCCAGTCGTGGACTTACTTCTGCAAAACAAACAGCAGAATTACTATTCAGGGAAGTTTATCGTCTACATGGAGTCCCTGATTATGTAGTTTCTGACCAAGGAGTGCAATTTACTTCACATTTTTGGAAGCAGTTTTGTAGTGCTCTTAATATTAAATTATCAACTGCCTTCCATACCCATGACTATATTAATGTTCTGCCTATGGCAGAGTTTTCATAAAACAACTCGCAACACTCATCCACAAGACAAAGTCCTTTTTATGCAATTTACGGTATCCTCTAAATCTACTACCCAATTTCCACAGGAAACTTCCATTCCTGCTGTTACATCCAGATTAGAGTCACTACAAAATAATCTTGAAGTATTAAGACATTGTAACATGCTCCAGGCAGTTATAAGAGAAATGCAAACAGGCAACATTAAGCTGCACCAGTTTTAAATATTGGAGACAATGTTTGGCTTTCCATGTGAATTCTAAAAGTAAGCATGCCTACTTCTAAACTAGGACCAAAATATATAGGTCCTTTTAAGATTTTGGCACAAGTCAGTTCATCTGCCTTTCAACTTGAACTCCCAGGATCTATGAAGTTTCATCCTGTCTTTCATGTTTCTTTACTGAAGCCAGTAATTTCAAATCATTTCCTTGTCACACATTGCCTCCTCCGAATCCTGCTCAAATTGATGAACATGAAGAATTTCTAGTAGAGAAAGTATTAGATTCACGAATGTTTCGAAATAAACTTCAATATTTGATACATTGTCAGGGATATGGTCCAGAAGACAATTCATGGGAACCAGAGGAGATTGTTCATACACCTTGATTGTTGCATGAATTTCATTAAAGATACCAAGAGAAACCCAGCAAAGCACTGTCCAGAGGACGCTATTGAAAGGGGGGAAGACTGTAAGGAATAACTCTGATATTTGCACCACCGACCACTAGAGGTCTCTATTTGTAACTTGCCCTTAGATTTGCCCTTATCCAAGATGGCCAAAATGGCATCAAGGAGAAACCATCTTGGATCCTGTTTCCTGTTTGGGCCTATAATAGGCACTTCCTGGATCAGACATGTGCTTGTGTATTCTGCTTGCTTAGCTCCTGCTACTTGCTACACTTCCTTGCATCTGTGACTACCTGCTTGTGCACCGACCCGGCAAACGTCTGACTACTCGATATCTAGTCGTCTATTGGGCTTCAGATAATACCACCAGTATCATTACAGCTGTGTTTAGTTGTGGGCAATATGGATAATTTGTAGCTATTTCTTCCTGTGGCTAGTTTGCACATTTGTTTGTGCTGTTTATTGATGCTAGTGTTTAATTAAATATGCTTGGTCTATTGGATGGGATTTTAAATTCAATTTTTTGTAGGGGACATACACTAGTATAGTATTTTAGATGATCATCAGCAATTTGAATGCTATGGTATGTGCGGCAGCAGCCAGCAGGTAGTGTCTGTAAAATGGAGCTGACATACATTTTATTCCAGGTAAGTTAACACATGTTCTATTATTTAAGGTACATTTACCTATACTATTTTAATTTATTAATTTGGTCTGTAGTCATTTCATCAGAATCCCTTTTTTATCACTAGATCCACCTGCATAATAATTAAAATGACCAACTTTAACCTATAGTCTGGTTTATGTGCTGGAACGACCAGTGGATATCGTGTATAACACAGAGCTATCTTTTTTTTAATAAGGCCAGGCACATGGACGTTAAAATATGTAATGGACAATATTTATAATTGAGTGTCATATTCACTCTTGATTTTAACTAGAGATGGGCGGGTCCGGTTCTCCGAGAACCGAACCCACCCAAACTTTGGGTATCCGAGTACCGAGCTGAGCAGCTCGGTACTCTCCCGCCCGTTCCGAATCCAAATCGAGGCCGAACGTCATCGTGACGTCGTCGGATCTCGGGGCTCGGTTCTCGCGATACTTCAACTTTATAAATACACGCCTCCACAGCAATCCATCGCCATTTGACAGAGGGAGAGAGCAGGGTGTAGTCATAGGCTGATTAGAGCAGGGACAGAGAATACAATATTGTTCTTGCAATTGCTCTAACCAAAATCGCTAGTGCAGAGAGGAGGATAGAGGTTTATTATTTTTTCTTAATATTTGGCACTCCCCAGCACTTTTGGGGTGTCCCCCATAATTGTGCATAAATATTTCTGGCTGTCAAAAGTCATATCTGTCAGCAGTATCTACTAAATAATTTTTAGCACTCCTCAGTGCTTTTGTGGTGTCCTCCCTAATTGTGCATTAATATTTCTGGCTGTCAAAAGTCATATCTGTCAGCAGTATCTACTAAATAATTTTTAGCACTCCTCAGTGCTTTTGGGGTGTCCTCCCTAATTGTGCATTAATATTTCTGGCTGTCAAAAGTCATATTTGTCAGCAGTATCTACTAAATAATTTTTAGCACTCCTCAGTGCTTTTGGGGTGTCCTCCCTAATTGTGCATTAATATTTCTGGCTGTCAAAAGTCATATCTGTCAGCAGTATCTACTAAATAATTTTTAGCACTCCTCAGTGCTTTTGGGGTGTCCTCCCTAATTGTGCATTAATATTTCTGGCTGTCAAAAGTCATATCTGTCAGCAGTATCTACTAAATAATTTTTAGCACTCCTGAGTGCTTTTGGGGTGTCCTCCCTAATTGTGCATTAATATTTCTGGCTGTTAAAAGTCATATCTGTCAGCAGTATCTACCAACTAATTTTTAGCACTCCTCAGTGCTTTTGGGGTGTCCTCCCTAATTGTGCATTAATATTTCTGGCTGTCAAAAGTCATATCTGTCAGCAGTATCTACCAAATAATTTTTAGCACTCCCCAGTGGTTTGCGCTCAGAATGGATTCAAAAGCAGTCCACATATGATCTGAATGAGCAACCAGGTTCTGTCACCAGTCCTGATGTTAGTGTTCCCAGTATGTCATCTGGCCAAGGCGATGTCAAACAACAGAGTGTTTCCAAATTAGTGCAAAAAACAAAAACCAAAAAAAAATTTACTTTATTGAAGCGAAAAAGAAGTGTAACTGAGCAAAAGTTAAGTGACGATAAAAAAAAATTGCAAGCATGCCATTCTACACACGCAGTGGCAAAGAGAGAATGAGGCCTTCACCTTTGGGTATTAGTGGCAGATCCCAAAAAGTTACCCAGCCTACAATTGGTGCACAACTACTGTTACGCGTCAAAGCCGAGCTGCAAGATAACAGTGAGGCATTACAGGAGAATATTTGCTCTGATTCACAAATGACAACAATCCCTGTGGAGAGTCCATCCAACAGTGGGATGTCTAATCGTGAGCATTCTGCTGATGTGTGCCTTAATAGCCCGAGTGTAGCCGGTGATACCCAAATTGAGGATGCCACTTTGGAATTAGAAGAGGATGAGGGGGAGATTTGTGTAGGCGACGAGGGCGCTAATGATGATGTTGATGATTATGATGCAGACAGATACCAAATTGCCTTTCTCAATTTCTATTTATATTCTAGATTATATAACGGCTGAATAGTTTTCTATTTTACTCCTAGTGGAGAGAGGATCTGATGCAGACAGATACCAAACTGCCTTTGTCCATTTCAATTTATATTGTACAGTATTTAACGGCTGAATTTATTAGTATTTTATACAAGTGGAGGGGGGCCTAGAGAGACAGAAACCAAACTGGCTTTCTCCATGTCAATTAATATTGTACAGTCTATAATAGCTGAATTTTTTGTTTTTTTAAAAAAGTGGAGGGGGGCCTATAGAGACAGAAAGCAAACTGTCTTTTTCCATTTCTTTACATATTTAACTATAAGTGTAGGGTGTAATATACATCCAAAGACGATGGCTGCATTGCCAATATGCATAGATGGAGAGGAAGACAATCTGTTTTGTGTGTAGAATAAATGAAGGCCTACCAACGAAGAATTAAACAGTTTTTTTGGATGATTTATTACCTCAACAATTAGATTACTTATCTCTAAAACAGTTGGAGCACTAAATTGGGTTATTTTAGGCACAAAAACATGTATTTTCCAACAAAATAGCAAAACAAAACCAAACAAAACCAAAACCAAAACCAAAACCCGCAATGGTGGTTTTGCAAAACCAAAACCAAAACACGACGGTAATCCAGATTCAAAACCGAATCCAAAACCAAAACACGGGGGTCAGTGACCATCTCTAATTTTAACACACATAAGGTGACTATCCGAATATGTAATTGCAGTGCCGTAACTAGGCAGGTGCGGGCGGTGCCGTCGCCCAGGTCGCAAGCCCAATGGGGCGCAGCAGCCGCCCGCTACCTGTCTCTGTGCCCTGGCTCAATACTGTACACATCGCCCTACTTGAACTTTCAGCCAGCTTCCCCCACATCTGCATCAGAACCATTGGAACGCATATGGCATTTGGAACGCAAACTTGCGTTCCAAATGCCAAACTTCCTGCCCGTGGAACGCATATGCGTTCCAATGGGACATTACCTGATTCAGCGGTCCAAAGGTGGTTCCAATTTGCTGCTGGTGTAACTTCACTGGAGAGGCGCCAGCCGGCTCTGTACTCTCCTGCATGCTCCTTCACTTACAGCTGCTTCCAGACTGTTGCGCATGTGCACCCCTCCATCAAAGGTCCTAATGGATATTGGTGAAAAAGTTTCCAGTCTCCATGTCAGCATGAATAAATCATTCCCGGACATATTATTCAATTGAGGTACTATTTTCTGGACTGTGTTTTTTCATCATTTTTACATCTTTTCAAATGTTATTTTGTATATTTGTCTGCAGACATATATTTTATATATTTTTTTTATCATAGGGTATGTGTTTATTTATATATTATATTGGTATTTAGTCCTTTGTAATATTTTGTTTCTTCGATCTCTCATTCACTCATTAGATATAAATCTGTTTAGCCTTATCCCTCTTTACCTAGCATTCTTTCTTTTGAGTGTCGGGGAGTATATTTTGTTATAATTTCTATTCACTTAGAGAGGATTAGGTCTTTCCTCTTAATCTCCCCACAGTTTTGTCAACCTTCATAGATACATACGGAGAGCGCTGGTATTCTCCATTTTCTTTTATATATAGTATAATAGTCAGAAAGTCATAATATATATATATATATATATATATATATATATATATATATATATATATATATATAAAATGAGTGAGAGAGATGGTTATATGTATATAGATATATATATATCATGCATTTGCAAAGATGTGTAACAGAATTCTCTCAGTAAAGTGTTAGCCACACCTCCACATTAGGTTAGCCACAGCCACTTGTCAAATGTCACTTCCACTTCAATGGGGGGCGCCGGTGCCCTGTCTCGTCTAGGGCACTAAAACGTCTAGTTACGGCACTGTGTAATTGCAATCAAAATTATTTTTTCTATGTGTAAGCTCTAGTGTTTCTCTAATAGATTTACATGCTGAGATTTTTATCCAGTGGTAGTGGTGTAATGATGTGGGGAATGTTTTCTTGGCACACATTATAATCCTTAATACCAATTAAGCATGGATTGAATGCCACAACCTACCTGACTATTGTTGCTGACAGTGTGCATCTTTTTACAGCAGAATAACATGCTATGTCACAAAGCACAAATCATCTCAAGCTGGTTTCATGAGCATGTAAATGAGTTCAGTGTACTAGAAAGGCCTACACAGTCACCAGACCTCAAACCAATTGAGCATCTTTGGGCTGTGGTGGAACGTGAGATTTGCAGATTTGCAGCATGAATGTACAGCTGACAAATCTGCAGCAACTGTGTGATGCTATCATGTCAACATTGACCAAAATCTCTTAGGAATGTTTTATGCACCTTGTTGAATCCATGCCATGAAGAAGTCAGGCAGTTCTGAGGGCAAAGGGAAGTCCTCTTCTCTACTAAAAAAGTGTACCTTATAAAGTGGCCACTAAGTATATATTGACTGCATTTATTGCACTTGATGATGCAGCTGTAGATATACATCAGAATATTAAATGCAAAGAAACATTTGTAGTGATTTACTTGTGTGAAATTTTCTTTTTTTGTACTGAATATGAGGAGTGGATTAGGTTAAGAGTACTTTTCATTGTGTATGTGTGGATTTGCAGGGGGGAGAGCATGTGGTAAGATGAGGCTGAAGGAAAGAGATTGTGGTGAGAGAATGGGAAGGCTAAATTGGAGAAACTAGAAATGGAGCAGCAGCGGGAGAAGACAAGGTCAACAGCATGCCCACTACAGTGGGTTGGAGATAAGGTTCATTGGGAGATACCAAAAGAGGAAGTAAGTGAAAGAAGTTTAGTGGCAGAAGAGACAGTGGTATTATCAATGGGAATGTTGAAATCGCCTATTATGAGAGTAGGTAGGTCAAAGGATAGGAAGTAAGAAAGTAAGTGAGCCAGGTCGCAAAGTTGTCAAGGAACTGGGAAACTGGACCGAAAGTGGAGAGAATAAAATAGACTGGTAGTGTGGACTTCAAATGAAAATAATGAGATGAGGGGTTCATAGGACTTGGAAGGTGCAGCTTGAAGAAAGTGGAATGCTTACTCTACCACCTTGTCTGTTTCCTGGTCTGGGAGATTACCACATATGAGAGGGCTGCAGGGGATGTAGTGTCAGAGGAGGCTAGCCAAGTTTCTGTAATGGCAAGGAGGTTGAGGGATATAGAAATGAATAGACCATGGATGGATGTAAGTTTGTTATGAACAGATCTGGCATTCCATAGTGCACAGGAGAAGGGAAGAGAGTGTAGTGGATATATGTGGATAAGGTTGGCGGGATTGGAAGTACGGGATGGATGGAAAGGTATTGGGGTGGAGCGAGGAATATGAGCAGATAATGGGAATTGTACGGGGTCCAAGGTTAGGTGAGTTATCAAACAGCAGCCATGGGCAGGGTGAGAAAGAGGATATGCGAGGAAGATTTGTGGGTTTGAGGTTTATTTCTGTTTATGTAGGCTGATGAGTGTGGTGAGAGCAGGAGACAAAACAGTTCATGTGCGCAGCCTAGCAAGGAGGGCAGTAGTGAAGGGGAAATTATAATCGGGGAAGTAGGAATAGTATGAGGAAGAAAGAAGAGGAGATTGGAGAGAAGTATGGTGACAGTTAATAGGAGAGACTGTACATTGAGCTGGAGCATGATGGAGTGATGTGAATGAATATATATTAGCTACATTAGGTAATGAGAAAGTGGAAAAAAACAATTGACCCAAATTATGCGGCCTAATGAATGAGGTGAAGGATACTTTACCACCCCCTAGCTGGAGTTAATGGAGTAGGCAGTTTCTGCCCCTCAGACACAACAAGGTACTGGAGGATGCTGAAAGTTGGGTGCAGAGGGTCCAGCATCCAAACAGGGATGGAAACAGCAATCACAATTGAGGTTTTGCCAGAGGGCTGGCTGAAACCTGCAGTTCAAAAATAGTGGGAAATTTAGGTATCTTACTGTAGTTCACTTGCAGTTATGGAAACAAAGACAACCATTGTAGAATTGTTTGAATATTCAGTCTAGCTTACAAAATGGAGTCTAGAATACCAAATGGAGTCTAGCAGCCATGATTGTATTAATATGCTACAGCTTTAATGAAATTAAATTTTGCAAGAAAAGAAAATCTTTATGTTTATTATGCAAGGCCGTATTGTTTTGTCTTGAGAATCAGTGTTTCCAAACCTCCAACGCAAGGCCTCATATTTTAATACATTCTGGTTAAGGAAGCACATTCTTTGAGTAGAGGTACACATAATTAATAGCTATCCAATCAGTGTAAATACCAATCTAAACACCCCTTTGTGTAAGGGTGCCAAGATTTTTGCTTAAAACATGTGGACAAATGTATTATTGTTATCATTCTGATCTGCTTAGTCAGATGGTCCGTGTTCATGTAACTTAATAAAATTGACTCTATTTAAAAATATCAATTCCTCTGACTACTTCATTTTAACAGCTACGACACAACATACTTCACATGCTTTTATTTTTATTTTTTACCTTTTATTCCATTTTTTTTATTCTATGCTTATTGCTTTATCATTGGAGTGAATCATGTTTCACATGTAAATAACTGTCATCAGGTTGTCCATGGTGGCATAATATATTTCCTTTTTTGAAAAAACTGCATCCAAAAGATGATTGGGGAGGCTGAAGTGAAAGAAGTAAAACAGTAGAGCAACTTTCTTGGCCCCCCTCCACACATATTAGAAGAAGGAGGCATGGCCACACAGGGATGGTGGCGTTACCAATATGGGCTGTGGCTGTGTCTCTTTAGACGTGTGATATTATTTATTAAAACGGTGTTGCTCTAACCTACGTGTTATTGCAGTTTTCACAACCTTGTTTTGGATTCTTGTCTGGATCCTGGAATGTTGGGACCGGTTTGAAAAATGTATAGGTACATGAAACATGGAAAATATTAAGTGAACACAGTATACCGCACAGATCACGCAGTATATGATTATGTAACAAACAAAATATGTGAGATAAAAATAAATCACATATATCTATATGTTTGGAATGGTCAGATAATAGAACTCAATTTTAAATGTATCAGAGAAATGGCTGCCTCTAGGGGTTCTGCAACCCTATGCAAAGATAAATGCACAATATAAATTAAGAGATGCTCAAAATCCCTTAAAAACTTAAAATTTAAAAATGATTAGAGAAAATGACATAAAATTTTAAACTCCAAATTAATTTATTCATAAATTAACATTATGGGGGAGATTCAATTGCCAGCGATGTGGCACACGAATATTGCACTGCGAACATTGCCGGCAATTACGGTAGGAACCTCCGCTGCGAGGTGTCTCATAGACGTTCCCGAGACAAATATATATATATATATATATATATATATATATATATATATACACACACACATATACATACACATGGAAACATGGAATTTAATACATTTTATGGAAAACAAAACATGTCTTGGAGTACATTCTCGTGTGTGAAGATTTTCTTACATTTTGTGGAGGTTTTAGCACACTGAATAGCTTTAGAACTTGAGCTAGGTTTATGGTGATGTTTGGCTGAAGGCTTAGGTGAGATCTGGGGGTAAATGTATTATAGTCCGATTTTGTCAAGTCGCCGGAAATCGGCGAGTTTACAGCTAAAATTTAAAGCGGCGCTGGCTTGTAAAGGCAAACTTAATGTATGTTTAGACTTAGAACTTGGACTTTTGATAGAGCAACCTAAGTATCAATATGTAGATGATAAGATTAAGACCAGTATATACATTTTTTAAATTTTTCACTTTGTTTTTCTAGTCAGCAAGGAGCTGAGATAGATGTGCTCCAATATATTACTGATAAATGATATGATGGGCCCCTTGTTATTGTGAGTGTATGGGGATTGCCCCCTTTTCCTCTTTGTTGAAATTAAAGTGTTTTTCAAGGGCAGCATGGACTGTAGAAAATCAAATAGTGATGTGCTGGTAATGAAGCCAAACATCAAAAATTTTAGTTAAGCACAAATATTTTCTTACCTACACAACTCACTATCATTAAGGAGAGCATAAAAAATGAGTAACTTTGCACCGGAGCAAAACCATATTGTATTGGAGGGGGCAAACAAATATTACCATTGTATAACATTTGCAAATATGTGGTAAGCCACCCGCCATGTCACGGTGCTTATGCTAATAAGGTGGTACTATTAGGCATGATAACAGAATTATAATTTATGAAAGGTTGAACTCGATGGACTTGTGTGACTTAGTCACTGTATTGGTCCTGTACTCTGTGACATTTATGCAGGTCCCTACAAGACCAATGATGACATTAATAATCATTGGGATTGTGCTAACACAGCCCAGAGGAATGGGTGAAAAAGGAGGTTACACTAGCTAATAATCTCATTCCATGATGTTTAGAGTCAAAGTTATTATAGCTATGATAATTGTTTTGTCCTTTGAATATTTGAACAGTTATGTCTTGGAGACCCTAGTCATGAGGACAATAGGGGCTAACATCATTATATTATTTTGGGTTAAAAGTGTGAAGTTTAGAATCATCAGTTTCTACTTTTCCTCATCACAATCATCTATTTATTTTCTAGAATGTAGGGCACATTGGGGGTGGGAATGGGATTAGTGGATTTAAATGCTGACCTTGCTGACCAAATCCAGGTTCACAAATCCAGTCCTTAACAGGACATGTTTTCAAGGTCTCACAGTATCACAAGTGAAACAATTAGTACCACCTGTGGATCTTTTACAATATTTAAATCAATGATTACTACATCTGTTCTCCAGCAAGGAGATATGTAAAACATATACTGTTGTTAGGAAGGGTACACACTACAGGTTTTTCAGCCAACTATTGGGTCAATCAAACAATAAACGACCGTTTGAGCCAATATCGCATAAGTGTGTAGACTTAAATGATGAACAACAGTCATTCCAAATTACCCATTGCCGTTTCATTTGATTGTTCAGCGGAACTATAACTCTTGTTCCAATGTACTGCAGTGTGTACACAACCAATCTGAGGACCAGCTTTGGAAAACACAGATATACTGGGGACATGGATTGATTTCATAGGCAAGAATAAAAAACAACTACATATGAAAGGTTCTCTTGGAGTTAGAAACTATACTGATTAGGGGTGTGCATCGGGCACTTTTAGTGTTTTGGGTTCTGATTAGCTTGAGGTTTTGGGTTCTGATTTGTTTTGCCAAAACACCTGACGAAAGGTTTTGGTTCTGATTTAGGGTTTTGGGTTCTGATTTATTTTTAAAAAAGCATAAAAAAGCGCTAAAATCCATTTTTTTTGTTTTTTTACACTCCTACGCTATTATTAACCCCAATAACATTCATTTCCAGTCTATTCTGAACACCTTACACCTCACAATATTGTTTTTAGGCCAAAAGGTTGGAAAGTCGGTAAGGATAATGGCAGATGACTTTTAATGTAGATAAATTTAACGTTAGGCACCTAGGCTGTCGTAATAATTCTGCTGCTTACACAGTAAATGGGATAACAACTAGGTTATTAATAACTTATTATGACATAGAAAAGGATTTAGGCACACTAGTATAAAATATTTTGAATAGCAGCACTCGTTGCCAAGCAGCTCTGATACATGCATGTGATTCAAATGTGTTTTAGCTGCTGTGTAAAACCAAATCTTGAATAAGGTTACAGTTGATTTTAGAACCAAAACCATCTCTATTCCATACGTTGTGCTAGAATACATCATTCTACTCGCTCGGAAACTGTTGTTTCTTCTGACCCGATGGAGGTCACACTGTTACTCTCCTTCAAAGAATGGACTGATGGAAAAATTCACATAGATGGGGGCATAATGCATTACTGGAACATTGGAGCTCTCATAGTACTTGGGAGATCGGTTAAGCTGTACTCCAGAGTTGAACTATGTATAACTTCTTGAACTCTATCCAAAATTGTAATTTTAATTTTCAATGTAGTTCTTATATATTTTTATCAGTCCAAGACCATATGTCCTATTTTTTTTATTAATATCATTTATACATGTATACTCCATTTAAAAGTAAATCTAATGAAACATGGTTTTCCAAACATTGTGCATTATGTTACTATTATATAGCAGGCTTGGCTAACCTGTGGCACTCCAGGTGTTGCAAAACTACAAGTCCCAGCATACCCTTCCAGCAATAAGCTGCTATATATTGGCAGCATGCTGGGGCTTGCAGTTTCACAACACCTGGAGTGCCACAGGTTAGCCAAGCCTGTTATATAGTATCATTAACAGTGCTGACTTTCCAATTGTGTCATACTTGGTTATTTGTCATAACACAGATATTTATAATATTGTTTTCAGGTGACCAACAAATAGTGACAATAGCAAGTTTTCATTGAAATAGCCCTGTGCAGGTACTGTAACTATGCAGTATAGGTGTGCATACAGCCACAATAAGCACAAATGCCCTAGTGTAATGGTAATAAGTATGAATGCAGATGGTACAAACCAGACGAGTTGGGTGATAGATAGTGTATCAACCGTGTTTGAAGTCAGTAAATACCTTGCTCAGTACGTATGTTAGGTGTGCATGTATATATCAGAAGGAAAACAACAACTTGAAGATAAGAATAAAACAAATAATCAAAAAAAGAATACATCATCAGTGCACTGAAGAAAACAAAATAAAAAAATAGGAATAAAATAAAACACTTCTGACAAGTAAATATCAGTCCAAACTGAGCTTGTATAAACAAGTCCAAATGTCTGTTTTATAGTTTGACAGAAGTCCACTTACATTACAGGTCTTCTGTCTTCTGTCCCACTTCGCACTGGGTCTCAGACAATTACGGTGGTTGTGGCTGGGTTTGCTTTAACTTTGTCCTTTGCTCAGATAGCGGCGGCAAGCATGGAATTTAAAGAATACGAGTATCGCGAGATCCGACGGCGGGATTATGAGTCATAGCTTTGTTTTGAGTTTTGCTAATCGGCGGGAATACCCGAACAGTGCTCGGATCGGGCTTGGATCCGCACTGTTCGGGGCTGTTCTGATTCTGTAAATCCGAGCCCGCTCATGCCTAATACTGATTCCCTTTAATATTAGTCATCTATCAGAAGGGGATGACTGTAAAACTAAATGGCTACAAATAATGGACTTGGTGTAAGGAGGAGGCATCTCATGAAGAAGACGACTTAGGTGAAATAGAGCTCACTGCCTGGAGCACTGAAAATCATTTATGTCATGGGCTACACAAATGGCCATTAGGCAAATGAGGATCTTGGAGCCATACTCCTCCTAGTCCCTTGTCTACATCATGCCTAAGGGAAAAATGACAATGTAATCACTGATATCAGTAAGATCACTGTCAATTTGGTCCTATTCCTACATACATAAAAAAAACCCATTTATTTTGCAAATAAATTTAAAACTACCACTGTCTCAATTTACCTTCTCTTGCTCTACCCCCCTTCATAAACCATCTTATTTCATGGTTTGTTTCTAGAGTAACTCAAGTCCGCCATTTGGGAATCCATCCTCTTCTCCCTGATCCTTTCTGCCTACATTGCACATTTGTAACTGGATTTCTTAAAATAAGCCTCCACGTTCTTTATCTTGTTTAAATTACCTTAGTACCTAAAAGAATGTTTCATTAAGGATCTTTGTTACTAGGTATTTTTTCAACATAAGTCTCCCTCCCAGGGGAGCACTTCCATTTCTCTAATGGATGGCTTTGTTGTCTGCTTAGTACAGATAGAGGTGTGAGTGATGCAGACGTTGTAATGACAGGAGCAAAAACTGTGTTTACTTGGAAAGTAAGAGCTCTTATTCCAATGTTTTCAGCAACCAGTAACATTATTGATGCTCCTAAATATGCCATTTGTCTGCAGAGGTAGAATTAGTCCAATATGTATCATTTGTCTTAATTGTGATGTAGTGGAAAACGGTTATTATTAAATATATTTCTCAAATATGTCTTTGATATATAAGACTGATTGACAAAATTACAATTTACAGAGCACATTCTGCTAAATAAAGACTTGCTAATCTTAAGCATATTTGGCTAATCTCCCGAAATGTACAGGAGACTCCCAAATTTCAGTTAGTTCTTGCACACCGTGTGTCATTTTGTCCCGTCCCCCCCCACAGAATGATGATGGCTTGCACTTACCACTTGACCTTTCCTACCTGATCTCGGAGGGGAGGTTTCTAAAGTTGGCAAGGATGTCTTTAAGTGAATATATGAGAAAAAATATCAGACACTGGTTGCTGGATATTGTTATTAATAACTATATTGCAAGGTCTCTGTAGAAGTGAGTACAAGTAGACAGAATAAAACTTTGAAACATTTCCCCTTGACCCTTGTTTTCTCACCTTGCCATTACAATATTCTATTTGTATCAGGCTTTTAAAGCAATATCACAATGTGTTCCTATTAATAGTGTACATTGGAATATCAAATGGTTCATAAGGAAAGAGATTTTTTTTAAAAAAAACAAAAAACAACCTGATGTCATGAGATGAATATGTGCTTATTTTTGTTTTTTTATGAATGCAACATTCATTTATGAACTGATTTACCATCAGCTTCACTCCTCTCTAAATATGAACAATACCAATTCTATACTAACTGATAATTATCTCTGCAAATAAACTTTAATATAGAGGCACGTCTTTAAACAAAAGCAACTTCACAATTCTTCCTTGCTAATGCTATACATTGAAATGGCAGATGGTGCCTAGGGAAGGCGGAGTTATTAAAATATGAGGACATGTGATGATTCTCTACAATCTGTTTTTTTTTATTTCATTTCAGTGTGAACATTTGCAAATTGACTCAGAGAATCATAATCAATGAAATTGCAGATATTTATTAGTATATATATATATATATATATATATATATATATATATATATATATATATATATATATATATATTATAGAGAGAGAGAGGCTATAAGCTATGAGCATAACTTATATTGAGGATTTCTGAGTATGGGAATACAAAGGAGCTATAGTTCATCCTTTTAAAGTGTTCCTGTGTTTTCTTTTTGTTTTCCTTGGTAACAATGAAACTGTAGTTGCTTGTGTGAAATTGCTTTTCTCATAAGGTGTGACTGTGGGGAGCATGTGACTGTGACTGTGCCTATCAGCACCAGCTGCATTCTGAATTTGTTTTATGAAGATTAATGACAGCAGTGCCACAGGGTATTATGCACACAATCTTAGATGTTTTAGAAAGTATTTGCAATAAACAAGAACAGTTATAATGTGTTTGAATACTGTCCTTAACAGAAAAACTATTTAGGAAATTAGTAGGTTAAATAATTTATTTAATACATGCAAACCAGTAGCTTCATTGCATGTCTAATAGCCTTATCATTTAAATACTTTTAAAAAGGGGGTATTATTCTTTTTTTTATATTGTACTGTATTCAGCACCTGAAATAGCCAGCCTGGACTGGTTACTGTTAAAGTTGCTACTCGGTGGGCACCATAAACTGCTCTCCATGGAGCAGGTTGCTTGAGGTCTGAAAAGAAGAACAGCCCTAGCACTAGATAACAGTGTCAATGGATACTATTATCATGAAATTAATTCCTGACTGGTAGCAACTGTTCAACTTCAGTATGGTTCCTGTATAATAGGAAAGTGAGTAAGACCACTATACGTGTAGCTCTTGTGCAGACAGGGGTGTTAAACCTCATAGCCTTATCTCACCTGTTCATCTCTCCCAGGGCTAGCAGAACACAGTAATCACAGTTAGCACAGCAGGAGAGGGCAATGTTTACAGGAGCACCTTACTAGCCTGCCTGTGCAGATTTTTTTAATTTTTTTTTACCATGGACAATCTTAGGGCAGGGGGAGACGCCCCTGGTCTCATCTTTTCCATGTTGTCTTCTCAGCACAGTCTCTCCAGGTTGTGGATTGTTGCAGGTCCACCAGAGGTTGACAAACCTCTACTTGGCTCTTTTAAAAATCACTTGCACACTTACAAGTAAAGGGAAAACGTGGCACAATTATTGGTATAAAAGACCCGGTAATCGAGGCCATGACACCTGGTAAAAAGTGGATAGTGTGGGTAAATGGTGTTTTCTATAAACAGCATTGAAAAAAGTTGCAGAGTTGTATAACCATGAAGTCCTATGTATTATCTGTGATATATGCAAACACTTGACGTAGAACTTAAGCTGATCAATACAATACACAAGCATACACAATAAAATAAAATACTAAAAACAGAGACTATATAAAAAAAACATGTAGCAATATTATGGTAATAACATGTAAGCAGTGTGACAATACTTGACAATACCCTTGAAGAATGCAAGATAGTAGTAAGAATGTCACAACTGGTTAAAGGTTAGTATAAACAGTGTATGCTCTATAGGAATATCTCTGTATATGTGGGTACCTTTCAATGTAAAGAGAGCAAAAGTAGGCTGTGGCCTGGGGTAGAATGGAGTAGGACATGTGCTTCCTATTCTCTCACAAAATCCTGTAATTATCCTTATATATCCATATCAACCCATGCTGAGATTAAAAAATATAGGGGTACAAACTGTCTCCCTTTTGCTGGACCAGTTTTGGGTACCTTAAATATCTGGACAGTCAAGTATTATATCTCCAATATAAAGGGACTGAACTTGTTTGAAACCACCAATTCCCATCTTTTTTCTGGAAACCCGGTGGCTAGCACTTTAGGTGGATTAGCGGCTATTCTGAATATTTGCAATGTGGTGAGTGAGGAATTGATTCATCCGTCCAGGAGTGGATCTGTTATTTTTCTGCCCTAACTTTCTATACAGCAATCTCTATATACTTTATATAAAAGAGATGATGTGACGGGGGAGTAAACAAAATCCTGACACATCGGAGTGTCCTCTCACCCCTTAATCGCCACTTATTTTATCACACTTTAGGGCAATTTATGCTTTATCTGCTCAACATGAGCCTGACAATTCATCTAAGAAAGTCTCTTTTCCATATAGGGCTTTACCTCTGGATTGTTATGCTGGTCTGTTAAATGCTGAGATTTGAATGATTACCATACCCTCTCTTAATGAATATGTGCACATTTCAGTGCTGAAATAATCACTACCCTCAGGTAATAATCTTTACGCATCTGTATATTAACCTTCTATATATTGCTGTAGATATTGTGGAAATTGTAAGAGAGACTGGTTCGGGTTACCCTCTGTAAATTTTGACTACAGCACAACACCTACACTACAGAGCACAGTAATTACATTAAACTAGTCACATAATTGTTTCCAATATAATGGGAAAACATAATTATGCAACTGCTGCCACGGCCAAACTGGAGCGATATGTTCGTCAGTCCACATCAGCAAATTCAAGAGAAGAGGCAACTGCCATCGAACCCCAACTCCTCCTCCATTGCCTGATCTGCAGCCTCCTGAGATTACCCCCTCATTACAGCAAGTATTACTAGCTATAGCTACTAGTGAAAAGAAGATTACTGACAGGATTGGTGAGGTGCAGGCCGACCTCTCCCTTATTTGCCATGATCTCCAAAAAATGCGTGAGCAGATGGACGAGACTGAGCACAGGATCTCCTCATTGGAAGATTCTACCGCTCCTTTTCAGGATCAGTTTACCGAATTGATTGCTCAGATTACAAATGTAAACAAAAAATGTCAGATTTTGAGGGACGGCTAAGGCGCAACAATTTAAGATTTGTTGGTCTCCCTGAGAAGACGGAGGGACTTAATCAAGAGGCGTTCCTGGAAAGCTGCTAATCCAGGAATTTGGGAGAGAGGCATTCTCTCCTCACTTTACAGTTAAAAGGGCACACCATCTCCCACCATGGGCACCTCCTCCTGGCACCCCTTCATGCACCTTCATCGCTAAGATCCCCCACTTCAAAGACAGAGATGCAGTCTTAAGACTGGTACGTCAATAAGGCTCCCTTAAATACAATAATCATGTTATCTCTGTCTTTCCTGACTTTGCTTTGGAAGTCCAAAAAAGTAGAGCTTTGTTCACCCAGGTTAGAAAGAGATTGCGTGAACTGCAACTGCCTTATTCCAAGTTCTATCCAGCCAGATTGTGGGTGTTGGCGGATGGAAAACAACATTTCTTCATTTCACCCAGCGATGTTGTGGATTGGCTCGACAAGAGAGTACCTGCAAAAGTTTTGAATCCTTGGAGATATGCTTACATTTCTTATTCAAATCTCGTTACATGATCTCCGGATCCCTTGGTTAGTTGTTGTTTATTAATATACAAGTTACTTATTGTGCCCCCTTGGTGTTGATGTTGATATCAATATTAATATTAACTCAAAATGTTAAGGGCAAAGTTGGTTAGGTAGATATACTTGGGAGAGTTCTAGCTAGTAAAAGCCTAGCGACCCTCCCTGGCTTATTAGTTATTAGTTAATATAGTCTAAAAGGTAATTTTTCTTCATGTTGTAGGGGAGTTAGTTAAATCGTACCTATTATTATCATTTTGGGTTTTAGTTGTAGGGTTTATAGTTGTCGGAATAGTGGTAATCATAAAAACGATTACCATCGGTTGTAGGGATCCAAACATACTCTAGTTAGTTAATTTAATGGGTATGTTGGGTAGGTTGGGAAGCTTTATTGTTTTTCATATTTATGTACAATTTTTGGCCATACAACTTTTAGTTCTACATTATTATATGAAGTATTGGAGAATTCAACAGAACAGGCTTGCTTCAATGTTAAACTTTAAGTTTTTCAGATACATTTATAATGAGGAATCCACTAGATCCGTACACTCTCCTAAATCAAGAGGAGTTTCTCTTCTCATTAACATACACTTATGCTTCACATTAGATTACTTACAATTAGACCCTTATGGTAGATTTGTATTTTTGCGGGCTGTGATCGAGTCCTCTCCAATTATAATACTTACTGTCTACATCCCACCCCCATAGAATACTGTGATACTTGGAAAAACAGCATCCTTCATGGCTCAATCTCCTGACACACCAGTTGTATGTATGGGCGATTTTAATAATGTCCTCAATCCTTCCCTCGACAGGCTTCTGAGCGATTACTATCAAAACCTATGACTTTTTCCAGGCTCCTTAATGAGATGGGACTTGTAGATGCTTGGAGATTGTGTTACCCAGATAAACAGCAATTTTCGTGTCAATCAACTGCTTATAATTCTTTCTCTCAAATAGATTTCATCCTTTTTTCCTCTAGATTGTTGTCCTCTGTGTCCTTAATAGAATACTTGTCAAGAGGCATTTCTGACCATTCTCCTGTAATAGCTCAAGTTGACATTGCCACGGAAAAGGGTATACAGTTCAGGAAGCTACATCCGGCTTGGTTGGAGCCAATGGCGACTGGTTCAGATCTTATATCCTGTTGGGAGGGATATTTTGGGGACAATAATATTGTCAATCCAACACTTATATGGGATGCCTTCCAGGCATTCATGCGGGGTACGCTTATAAAAAAAAGTAGCGGACATTAAAATTTATAATAGACATAGGGAGTTGGAATTGAAACAACAGTGCAAGAATCTTGAATCTAAATACTTGCTTTCCCAAAAAATTGAGGATAGGGTTGGATGGTTGAGCGCACAAAGTGAGTGGTCAGATTTTTCATTTGACAAGAGGCGGATATTATTTACTAGACTTTCCCAATACACTGGAGCAGACATGGGTAATAGTTATATGGCTTGCCTGGCTCGGGAATAGGGAGTAAATAAGGCAGCCATGACAAACTTTGATCACAACCATTTAAAACATTTTACGGGAACAGGTATTGCTAACACCTAATCTAAATCTAAACATCTAAAATCTAAACATCTAAATTACTATAGTGTGCTTTATGAATCCAAGGTATCTTATACAGAGGTACAACTTAATACATATCTGGACTCCATCAACCTTCCTAGGCTGTCTAATGAGGCTGTTGCCCTCCTGGATGCCCCCTCATAGCAAAAGAGGTCGAGTTGGCAATCACCTGCTTTACCAATCAAAAGGAGTGGATGGCAATTCGATTGAACTGTATAAAAAATGTAAAAGCTTTTTTGTCTCTCAACTTCTAACTCTCTATAATAGATTTCTGAAATCAAATACCATTTCCTGTTCAATGTCTGAAGCATTAATTGTAGTTTTACGGAAACCTGGCAAGGACCTCCTATATTCTGATTTCTATCACATTGTTGGGGTCGGGTGTTAAGATACTCACTAAAATTCGGGCCATCCAGCTTAATACTGTCATAAGTCAGATCATTCATCCAGACCAGACGGGTTTCATGCTGGGCAGCTCCGCTGCCACTATCCTGCGTCGCTTTTATATGCACTTGCAGGTGGCTCATGTCTCCGAACCAGGGGCTGCGGTTATATCTCTGGATGCCGTCAAGGCATTCAACTCGGTAGAAAGGATTTATCTCTGGGAGGTGCTGAGGAGGTTTTTTTTGGGACCTACATTTATTCAATGGATCCGAATGCTGTATCTCAATCCAATGGCGTGAGTGTGCGTAGGTGGATATACTTCAGCCCCATTTAGTCTTGGAAGTGGTACCCGTCAAGGGTGCCCACTTTCTCCTGCATTATTTGCAATAGCAATTAAACTGCTGGCCTGTGTGTTTTGATCTCATCCCTGGTATACATGACCTTCCAATTGGTCAAGCCACTGATATCCATTGCTTTATATGCAGACAACATACTATTATTTCTGTCAGATACAAGGGAATCTCTGGATAATTTATTAACAGTTGTAGTTAACTTTGGCCATTATTCTGGTTTAAAAGTAAATTGGGATAAGTCCTGCATATTCCCAGTTCATGGTGTCCTCCTATCTGTGCTTCCACTTAGGATCTCTCTTCAATGGATGCTGTGTTTCAAGTACCTTGGTATCTGGATTACTCCTAACTCAAAATATTGTATTAAACTAAATATTGATCCCATCGCGAATCATTTTAAGAACTTGGAAGCGACCTCCGTTAACTATTACAGGGAGAATCAATCTATTTAAAAATGATTATGCAATCCAAATATCTTTATGCTTTACAAAACTCACCAATATATATATCCCAAATCATATATTTCAATTTGTTAATTCTTTACTCTCCTCATTCATCTGGAGTGATAAGCAGCACAGAAATAAACTGAATACTCTTTGTAAATCTAAAGAGGAGGGTGACCTGGCATTACCCAATCTTAAATTTTATTATATGGCAGCTCAATTATCACATTTACAATACTGGTTATATGCTACAGAAGACAGTACTTTAGTTTTTTTTCTTGGTGAGCGAGTGTGGCCTATACCTTCCCACTCCAGGTGCTTCTGATAGGTAAATCCATTAGGTCTGACCCTCCCATTGTGTCTCAGGCAATTAGGGTATGGAATATGGCTCACAGGTTAAATCGGGGGAGAGAGCCTGGATCCAGACACTACGATCTGGCACAATACTATGTTACCGGAACTGAATAAACTAAGTGATAATTTATTTTGAAGTAAATATGGGTTGTCTGCAACAGGTCATCTCTATGAATGTGTGCTCTTTAAATCTTTTTCTCAATTCAGGCAAGACTTTGGTTTCCCACACCCTGCATTTTACCGTTACAGCTCAGACATGCTATTCAATCACAATTTGATGGCTCTCCTCCCACACTTCAAATTTTACCCATTAGAACTTGGTTACAAAATATGGGTGGGCATAGATTTATCTCCACTGTTTATACAGAAATAAATCATTATGCATCTGATAGTCTACTACCCCTTAAAGCAAGATGAGAACTTAATGAAGGGGTGTTGTCAGAGTAAGAATGGACTCATATCCATAAAAGTTTGAAAAAAGCCACGTCATGTATTCGCTATCAACAAATTAATTTGTACATATTACATAGGATCTATCATACTCCATGTTCACTGATTGAAATTGGGAGAAAACATGACTCAATGCCCAAAGTGTGGGTCAACAGATTGCAACTTCTGGCACTTGCTATGGCAATGCCCAAAAATAAATGATTTCTGGACCAAGGTATGGGCATGTGTTTGCAATAAGTGCATGGGGTTCCTTCTCTTACAACAAAGATATGTTATTTGGTATTTCTTTGGATGATAGTCTAAAACTCGTTGTCAATATATCTTTACCCTCACACTAGCCAAGGTTATTATAGCCCGCAAGTGGATGGCAACAGATGTCCCAGATTTACTGAAATGGAAAGCTTTTGGGTATGACAACATGAATCATGAAAGGTATATGTATATGGATAGACATGCAAGTCACAAATATGAAAACATGTGGTCTCCCTGGCATCCCTCAAAATACAAACTACACAGGTCTGAACTAGACCTTATTTAAACTCGATTTCTCTGAATTGTCATCCTCTTTACTCTGTGTATTATGGCTGCAGCTCCCGAACACCCACTTTACTAACATCTTATCCAGTTCTAACCACTTCTTCATAATTGGAGCTGATGGCAAGTTTTATAAATTTCCTTTAATATATATATATATATATATATATATATATATATATATATATATATATATATCTCCTTTCATTAGTGTATGCAACATGGCTATAGCTATTGAATATCCGCTCTATAAAAGTCTAAATTAGTTCTAACCGGTCCTTCATAATGAGAGCATATGATCCCCCTCTCTCTCCCTCTCTCTCCATGTATCCATCTGTTCTGCTTGAATGAAACTCACCTACATCATATAACTATTTATGCTGTACGTCTTTATCTTGTTTTGTTTTTTGTTTAACTTTTTTATTTCATTATACTATGTTTTTTATATAAACTCTACAATAAAATTTACTTGACTTAAAAAAGAGAGCAAAAGTAATTAAGGAAGTAGTTTCTGTTTATGTAGCCCTTTTAGGAAAGGGCTAGATGCGCATATAGGGCCTGATACATCAAGGCACACACACTTGGTGCAACGTGCTCTTCTCTTAAATACGCACGTAAAATGGACTCTTTGTACTCCCTAATTCCAAAAGGAACTCATCTGAAGATCCACTGCCTTGAAAAAGACATTAACGGTCAAAACACATAGGCTGTTTATTGTGGATGTTGACCTGTTTCTCCTATAACACAACACCTCGTACAGAAAGAACACCAAGGGCTAGATTTACTAAACTGCGGGTTTGAAAAAGTGGGGATGTTGCCTATAGCAACCAATCAGATTCTAGCTATCATTTTGTAGAAGGTACTAAATAAATGAAAGCTAGAATCTGATTGGTTGCTATAGGCAACATCCCCACTATTTCAAACCCGCAGCTTAGTAAATCTAGCCCCAAGAGACAACACTATCTTTATTGTGTTTAAAGTGTATCTTTGCGACAAAGCTGGTAGGAAAACTTTTATCATTGTAGAAGAGGACATGCTGAATGTTTTAATATTCTATTTAGTTTTTAAGTATAGTTGCATATGTTTTAAATTGATTTTATAAAAAAGTAATATGTCAATATTGCATTGCTTCTGTTTATTTTCCTTTTTATGAGAACATATTGAAAAGAGGTCAATTTTCATCAATGGATACTAGACTTTTATTTCTAAACAAGGTTTACCTTTGTTATCAAAGTGTTTGTATTATGTTCAATTATGTATCTATATTATTTATTTATTTACTAGATTGTAGAGAATTGTTTTCTTCTCAAGGGTCTTCCTGGC
This sequence comes from Mixophyes australis, assembly GCA_036250195.1. Taxonomy (NCBI): domain Eukaryota; kingdom Metazoa; phylum Chordata; class Amphibia; order Anura; family Limnodynastidae; genus Mixophyes; species Mixophyes australis. The sequence goes on along the minus strand of JAVHZZ010000010.1, from coordinate 39,376,773 downwards.
CAGTGTAGATGGTGTTTTTCCTTTAATGGTGTTGACTGATAGTATTAGAAACAATATGCTCTACCCTTCTTTATTTTGTATCCCATTGACCTTGTCAATGCTTCAAAATACACATATTTTGTTGATGCTTTTAAAACACATTAAAACATGTTTTTCAATACTACATTCCTTATCTTCAGTTTCCACAATAGTATACTGGAAAAGCAAACTAAATATGTATTTCATGTGTAACCCCTGTACTCTTTAGACAGCAAGTCATCTCTAGGACTCTCAGTCTTGTCTACCTAGAATTCAAAAATTTGATTGGCATAGATCAAGGATACACAACCTTTGTTTAGGATCCAAAAAATAGGTCATAATACCATTGCAAATAGATAATTAATTTTTTTCTTGCAGTTTACCAACTAAAGTACAAATTGTTAACATCTTTGTGCAATAGAACATACGTGGGCGTCCTACTGATCTGTGCCTATACCTGTACAGGACCCATGTTGTCATAACAGCTCCTGGTTCTTGTGCAACATCTGGGAACCATAATGAGTTTTTCCAGCTGTTTGATAGCTCCTATACAGCTCAGCCTGTGATATGCTGCCCCTCTTCTCCTGCTTTAGAAACCTCAGTGCATTTATCAGTTTACAGAGAGGAAGAAGAGCCCTTTGATGTTGTAAGTGTTCTTAGTGGTAGGTCATGTGTCACTGACATCTGAGCTAATTTATTGCAACAAATGCTATTTTTAGTAAAAGATAAAAACTAAAATAAATAAAAACAAATCACACACAGTCACATTACATTTATGTACACATATTTGTATCACTATTGTGACCGAATGGACCACCTACGCCACCCTGTCTGTTGTTTGCTGGGAACTGGCTGGGCTTACTTTGCCACCATTCACTTTGTTATCCCAAACACGCCCTCTTATCGGCATCCAGTATCGGGTTTCTTCTGGGAAACTGATGCTGCGAGTGTACCCGTTACAAGGCATTTCCTTACACCAAGATACACAAAAGACTTCCTAAACAAAGGCTTATTGTTAAGGTTGTCAATGATCTGATCACTGCTAAAACTAAAACGCCATTACTCTCTCCTAATTCTCCTGGATCTCTCGGCTGCATTTGACACCGTTGACCACTCTCTTCTTATACAAACGCTGCAATCCCTAGGGCTTCAAGACATTGTTCTATCCTGGTTCTCATCCTACCTTTCTACTCATTCTTTCCCTGTTAATTTCTCTGGGGCCACCTCTGCTCCGCTTCCTTTATCAGTTGGAGGACCGCAAGGCTCAGTGCTAGGTTCTCTGCTGTTCTATATCTATACCGCTTCTCTTGGAAATCGAATAAGTTCCTTTGGATTTCAGTATCATCTCTATGCGGATGATACCCAAATTGATCTATCCTCTCCTAATCTCTCGACATCTGTGTTGTCCCGTGTAACTGACTGTCTTTCTGCCATTTCATCTTGGATGTCCTCTCACCAACTCAATCTTAATCTTTCTAAAACAGAGTTAATAATATTCCCACCCACCAACAAGAGCATACCTGACATTTCTATCTCTGTTGATAACAAAACCATAAATCCCACCCCACAAGCTCGCTGCCTAGGTGTAATCCTTGATTCACACCTATCCTTTGTTCCACACATTGACTCTATATCTAAATCATGTTACATACATCTCAAAAACATTTCCAGAATTTGCACATATCTCACACAAGACACTGCAAAAACCTTAATTCAAGCACTTATCTCCCGCATTGACTATTGCAATTCCCTTCTTACTGGCCTTCCCAAAAACAGACTCAAACCCCTACAATCTATTTTGCACGCTGCGGCAAGATTGATTTTCCTTGCAAATCGTTACTCCTCTGTTGAATCACTCTGTATGTCTCTACACTGGTTGCCTGTTTTCTACCGAATCCAATATAAAATACTCTTACTAACCTACAAGGCCATCAACAAAGCTGCACCAACATACATCTCTTCCCTTGTCACAAAATATCTCCCAACTTGGCAACTCTGTTCTGCACAAGATCTGCGTCTCTCATCCACACTCATTACATCCTTCCATTCCCGGTTACAAGAATTTTTCCGGGCTGCACCCACTCTATTAAATTCTCTCCCTCACACAATAAGACTTTCCTCTAGTCTACAAGCTTTCAAGCGTTCTCTCAAAACCCACCTCTTCAGACAAGCTTATAATATTCCTCAACCACCCTCTTAACCTCACTACACTACCCTATTACCACCTGTTCTACAACTACCCCTTGACCAAAATTGTTGTGTGACAGGATAATTTAGCTTATGAGTCACTTTTACCTTTGCAGTCTGGCTAGGCCGACTGCAAATGTAGACTTAACCATAATGTGTCAAACTCCCATTGTCCTGTAGATTGTAAGCTTGCGAAGCAGAGCCTTCTCACCTCTTTGTCTGTTTTACCCAGTTTGTTTGTTTATTAGTTTACTATGTTTGTCCCCAATTGTAAAGCGCTACGGAATATGTTAGCGCTATATAAATAAATGATGATGAGAAATAATGCAGTTCCTCCAGCAAGGTTAAACAAAAAAAAACGAATTTTCTCCCCTGGTCAAAGAAATAAAGTTTTCCTATACTAAAATATACACAATATCAAAAATAAGTGCATTTGCAATTATTTAAATAAGCGCCCTGCGCTATTACCTTTAAATAAATTTACACCATAAGTTACTTATAAGTAGAGATGGGCGACTCGGTTCCCTGAGAACCGAACCCACCCGAGCTTAGGCTATCCGAGTACCGAGCCGAGCAGGCTCGGTACTCTCCCGCCCGCTCGGAATCCAAATCGAGGCGGAACATCATCATGACGTCGTCAGATCTCCGGGCTCGGTTCTAGTGATACTTGAAAATTATAAATACCTGCCTCCACAGCAATCCATCGCCATTTGACAGAGGGAGAGAGCAGGGTGTAGTCACAGGCTGATTAGAGCAGGGACAGACAATACAATTCGGATTCCAATTCTGCTAGCAATCGATAGAGAAGAGAGGAGGATAGAGGAGTCTTTTTTTTTTTTTCAATATTTGGCACTAAAAGTGCTTTTGGGGTGTCCCCCATTCTTTTGCATTAATATTTCTGGCTGTCAAAAGTACTCTGTCAGCAGATATAAAAAATAATTTGAAGCACTACAAATGCGTTGGGCTCATAATGGATTCTAAGCAGTCCACATATGAGCAGAATCAGCAACCAGGTTCTGTCACCAGTCCTGATGCAAGTGTTCCCAGTACGTCATCTGGGAAAGGCGATGTCAAGCTACACAGTCTTTTGAAATCAGTCAAAAAAAACACACAAACAAAATCTACAGTGTTGAAGCGCAAAAGAAGTGTAACTGCGGAAAAGTTAAGTGGCGATAAAAAAAATTGCCAACATGCCATTCTATACACGCAGTGGCAAAGAGAGAATGAAGCCTTCACCCTTGTCTATTAGTGGCAGATCAAAAAATGTTACAGAGCCTACAAGTGGTGCACAACTACTGTTACGCGTCAAAGCCGAGCTGCAAGTTAACAGTAAGGCACTAGAGGATAATGTTTGCTCTGAATCAGAAATGACACCAATCCTTGTGGAGAGTCCATCCAACAGTGGGATGTCTAATCGTGAGCATTCTGTTAGTGTACCCATAAAGAGGGGCCCTTTCAGCAGTTCTGCTGATGTATGCCTGAACAGCCCGAGTGTAGCCGGTGATACACCAAGTGATGATGACACTTTGTCTTTAGAAGAGGATGTGGGGGAGATTTGGGTATCCGATGAGAGCGCTGATGATGATGCGGTTGATTGTGTAAGTCCTGCACCAGAGGCAGCAGTGTGGCACCAGTGGCAGCAGTTCTGGCACGTGAGGTTCTGGCACCAATTTGCACTTTCCAAACACAGCAGGGATGACGCAAGTGGCAGACCACAAGAGTTTGACATCTGGGCTGGTTTGAAGGATTTGTCAAAAAAATGTGTGACCTTGACCATAACTCCAACCAATCCTACTATTAACATGCAAAGGCTGGTGGAGGGCCTATCAGGGATTAAACTGTATTTTTCATAATTTGCACTAATAATGTTTGGGTGTAATATACACCCAAAGACGAGTGCTCAATTGCTAAGAGTCATTGATGAAGAGGAAGACAAGCAGGCTTGTCTGTTGAATTTGCAGGCAAATTGTGCTGCGTTATATAGGTAACACCCAAAGAGAAGATTTCCATTGCTAATTGTAATTGCTGAAATAGAAATAATAGGGCTGACAGTCTTGGTCTAAATCTGCAGTTACATTTTATTGTACCATAGCTCACTCTGAAACAGGAGAGGTGTCAGGGTTTAGTGATAATCTTCCTCAAACAATACTAATTCATCCCACCATCATAGAAGTCTGTGTACTATGATGTAATTGCCGATAATGGCCTTCCAAATGGAATTACTAGTTGATTTCAGGGCAGAGCTGTCACGATTTGTGGGCAATTCTTTTACAGCAGAGCAAATATCAAAATGTTATGCGGACTCATCTGCATCACCACTGGGTGTCTTGGGAAAGCAATTTTTTTTACAACAAGCAGTTGCCAGAGAAACTAAAGAAGAAGACGTTCAAACAAGATGTTGATAAGTCTGGGGTCCTTGCGAAGAAAATTAAGTATTTCATCTACAATTAAAATATAGTTAGTACATTTACTTTGTTTTATTTCACACTATAATTTTCTGTAGCACCTTTTCAAAATGTATTATTAAGGCAATCACTTGACTCAAGCTAACCGTGTCTGCACTTTCTTCACAGGTAACTACTTTGCTGGACTAAAGTATATTCCCCTTAAATGCTAGTTTTCTTGCAGCTGCTGCATTCTCCTACATGCTGTTGCAGAAACCAGAAATTTACCCTAAATGTTTCTGGACACAAACAGCATCTCCTGCATGTCATGTTCAAAAAGTTCGGTAACACCAAGTTGATAGTGTGTGCAAAACAGGAAATGTGATGAAATTCAACTCCGCTGTAAGGCTTGACCAATATTGGGGTCGTAATCAGAAATGACATATCCTCAGGAGAGTCCAAGCAGGATTAGCCATCTTTCAATGACATCCCTTAATTTTTGGAACAGATTGTCAGCTGTATGCCTCTTACTGAAGCCGCTGATACACAGAGTAGCCTACTTCTCAAAAATGTGACATACCTGGGTACATACTGCTGCTGTCCATGCTGGGGAAGGCGAGTGACCAACCCAGTGGGCTTTCACAGTCATATAATCTTTAGTTTGCCCAGTTCCGCTTGTCCACATATCTGTGGTTAAGTGTACGGTGGGTAGAATGCCATTTTGTCGCTCAAAAATTTAATTTTTAGAAACTTTCCGGTACAGGAGAGAATTAGGTTTTCTAGTAAAATGGTATAGTGATGACATTTGCTAACAGGGACAGAACACCTCAAATAAATGTCTTAAACCAACTGTATTAATAGTGGACATTGGACGCAGATCTAACACTAGCATAGTACCCAGGGCGACTGATCCGCTTTGCGACTGGGTGACAGCTTTCATTCTTGCTTCCTCTTGCAAAGGATTGTTTAACTGGCAATTGTTGGTTCAGGGGATATTGATTATGAAGGTGCTGGGGTGTAGATGAGAGAAGGGAGGTAGAATATGCTGGACAGCTTGTTATTTTTTTTAACCTAAGTTTCTGATTTTCCCAACAGTTTTCCAAAAACTCGCTGAAAAATGACGAAACATGGATGAGGATCCCAGATGGTTAAGGTCCCTACCGCTACTGAGTGTGGCTTTAAAAACGCTACAAATGGATAGACAACTCCTGCCAGGATTTGTGTAAAAATAATTCCACACTTAAGAGGTGGATTTTTGGTCTTATGCCCAGGCATGACAATGGCCTTTTTGTTATCACTGGCAAGAACTGCAGCCATTTTTCTTTTCAAGTGTATAAAAATCATATTGTGACATAGGAGGTGGTCAAAATGGAATAAAAAATTACTGGAAATTAGTGTTAGTGAGGTTAATAATAATGTAGCTACAAAATAATACCTAAATTATGTTATTTTAGCACAAATAAATGTATTTTTTTTTTAACAAATTGCAAAACAAAACTAAACAAAACCAAAACCAAAACACACAAGGGCGGTTTTGCAAAACCAAAACCAAAACACGAAGATAATCCAGATCCAAAACCAAAACAAAGGGGTCAGTGAGCATCTCTACTTATAAGTGATCTAGTCACAACCATAATTTTTAGAAGTTGTAAAAAAATATATCGAAATAAAATGTTTGGGATTATACACAACTGCTTAAAGTTAATGAGGAATTACAAGAAATGAGAGCAAGTTAAGTGTGTGATCCATCCCAAAAAAAGATGTTTAGCCAAATATGCGATCAATTTGTCCCCACAATTCACACTGTTTGGAATATAAAATGTAAAATGTTATTCCCTGTGAATTTGACTTATAGGTAAAATTAGAAAATCAGTGTAGTTATATGTAAGGAAATACAACTGGCCATAAATTGGATGATCAAAAGTTCTGCTAATTTTGCACAAAAAAAACATTTAATTTAATATTCAATATTAAATAATATGCTGCAAAAATCATTCAAAGACTTACAACACCACATATTCTAATTGATGTTTACAAAAACTAACCCCTTTATTAACATAATAATAGAACACAGACATTACAATGCATATGAAATACACTCTTATTGAAAAGTGTCTAATACTCAATCATTATAACCATAATCATTGCTCATCATCATCATCATGTTTATTTGCCATAGATTTCATAGCACTGGACAATCATCTTACAGATATGACATACATGAATATAATATTTACAGATGCATGAGTGAAATTAAGCATAATAACACATACATGAATAGTCATGAGTTAGCAATTACAGCTAATAAGGATACCGTTACAAATTCTAAAGCTGGGTACACACTACACAGTTTTCAACCAATAATCGGCTAAATCAGCCGACATTCGACCGCTCATTCAAAAGTCGGGTCAGTGTGTACAGTGACACGATGGTCGAAATTCTGCCCAAATGGACGATTGTCGCCTCATTTGGTTGGTCGTACCGTTTAATATTTTCGTTCCAATCTCGTTTCCGCTGTGTAGTGTGTATAAATTGCTGACCAATCCACAACAGTGAGTATGAAATTACCGTCATTGCTCACGACAACATGGCTGTAAAAAGTCGCTAACGTGAGGTCCGCTCTTCCCTTTCTCGTCCTAAACATAGCTAGTGTGTATTCAGTCCATGGACCGAGATATCGGAACATCGATCGCATGTAAAATCGCTCGGCATAAAAAGTTGGTCGAAAATTCTGTAGTGTGTACCCAGCTTAAGCTTGTGAGTGAACCAACAGCGGAAGACTCCCCTTTAAACATGATGTCAGGATCATACCAGGTGGACATTCATGAGACTTAAGCTAGAGAGGACCATATACAGTAATCAAACATTTCATAGAAATTAATAACTGTAGCAAAAAATGTTTTGTATGCATACAATAACCGCTGTCAAATTCCCATAAATACATACAGGAACGTACTAAAATTGTTGTTTAAATCCTGTAAAAACTATATAAATGTCACATAAAATAAGCATATATCCACATTTGTAAATGCAGTAGGAGTCTGTCCTTGTAGAAGTCAATTAAATATTGTTTACATTATAGACACATTTTCAACTTCTTATAACTTGCGCAACAATTTGGACTTGCAGCTTTGTCACAACATTGCATTAATGCAATCAAATTTAAACATGGGGTAAATTCATCATTCACTGGTTTTGTAAAATCAACAATTTTCTGTGATTTTGCTTGCAGGATTAAAAAAATGTAAGGGGACAAGAATATAATGTGGGGCTCGCACCTCCTATGGGGAAGGGGGGAGTGATTTCCCCAGTGGGGCAATATTTTTTTTCTGATGTGGTAACACTTAATATTTCCAGATGGGCACTACATGTGGCAGCATGCACTTGTGCCCATGAGCAACTCAAATAGCCATACGTTTTTGTATTAGAGACAGGATTATTAGTCAAAACTTTTACCATCCTTGTATGCAGTTTTACAACTCCGTTAGCTAATAAATCTTCTGAATACCTGGATTCTCTCTTGAAAAACATACATTCCTTAATGTTGACTGTCAAACCTGCTTTTCTCAGAAAATGAGATACTGTACTCAACCTATTATGACGGTAATGGGAGTGTGTACTAAAGAAGACGATGGCATCAAAATAGAATACCACATATTTCTGAGGAGTCTGAAGTACCTCATCTATTAATATCTGAAAAGAAACTGATGCTCCATATAGACTGAAAGGCATGGTTGTGACTCATCTAACTGAATATGCCAATATCCATTTGTTAGTACAAAGGAGATGGTAAATCACAATTTTGTCTAACAGCTTATCTAGTCATGGCATAGGGATATCAAAGCGAGAGACTGAATTCAAGTTCTGAACGTTAATGTGGAATGTCACACATTTCAAGACATCACCCCCTAGCTGTTATATCTCCTTGCTTTATTTTTTTACATCCAACTTTTTATATTTCGGTAATCTGTAAAATTTGGAATGACAAGGAACCCAGAAGTTATCACATTAACATTAGTTCTGCCGAGAACTTCTCAGATCAAATCCTTAATCTCAAAAACTAAATTATTTTAGAGAATTTTGGACAATGACAATTCCATATCTGTCCCTGAACACCCATATTTTTCTTTGTAGGCCTAATATGAGAATATCGTGAGTCTGGAAAATAAACAAAACTATGATAGGTAACTCGTGACTTTACCCAGTGGTTGAAGTGGAAATTTAGAAATGACGGTGTGGAAAATGTAATGGTAATGTAAGTGAAAGGAATTTGTTCGCAGTTCAATTAAAGCAGTAGGGAAAGTGACAGTATGGTATAGCACTGTATACCAGCCCACTTCAACCGCTGATTTTAATAAATTAAAATGGAGACGCTGTTTCCCTTTCCTGGAACCTAGTTGCGCTCTCTCATAGCTCATTTGGCCCACTTTAGAGATTGTTTTAAAGGGTTCATTCACACTTACCAATAATTTAGAATAGTAGGTAGCAACAACATTATTTGATCTTCAAGGAGGAAAAAACCTTAACCAAAATGTTCCAGTTATATTTTTTTCCTATGGCTTTTCAGTTTTTAACAAATTGGCACTAGTTGATGTCCCTAATAAATCCAATCTATTTCTCATGTCCATATAGCAAATCAATTGTAAAATAAACCTGTAATCCTAAGCACCTTTCAGATAGTGAAGAAAGAAAAATTCTATTAATTCTTCCTACTTTTTTTGTAAAAACAAAACTTTTTTTTAGAATACACTTTAAGCATACATTTTAACGTCTATTAAATAGCACAATGTGAGAAGATGTTTGTTATACTCCCTTTAAAATATTCAAAGCAGCAGCTGTCGTTTGTGCACCACTTGTTTGTCAGGTGTTATAAATATGGAAAAGGCGAAAAAAAGGGTACAGGTGTCTAACACTGTACTAAATATGTGTTAATCCAATAAAGTGACGTGACATTTACTTTATCACCACTTGTTCAATCGCCTCCCATGTTTGACAATGCAGGTTACTTCTTCATATCTTATCCTTTAAAACAAAATAGGGGTTACTGGTGTGATTCAGTCAATATTACAAATTTCTATTAACCCCTTGCAGATTATTATACACGTTTTGTAAGGTTGGATCATTTCCTTGTGCAGTTCTTGAGTCAGATGCAAAACATAAGGGAAAATCAAAGATCTTAGTTTCTGTCACTAATTGTCTTCTTCCCCGCACAGACCTTAGAGGAATGTTAACATGCATTTAGGTATCAGACAAATCTGGGCTAAAGGGAAAAATATCTCCCAACAGAGAAGAAGTGCACACCAAAGGAAAGCCAGGCTTTTCCTATTACTGCAGACGCTGTTAAAAAAAATACTAAAGTCATACTTGCATCCTTGTTTTCCTCTTTTGTACAGTATCTTCATTTCATCTGATATGTTGGGTTATGGCTTAATTTCCCCATAATTACAACTGAAATGTAACATATCTTACCTCTGGTTTTGTGTAGGGGGTTCAAACGCAGCCAGAACCAACTATTTTTTTTGGACCAGAGTATAATACCCCACGGACATTCCCCATTTCCTGTTTTGTAATTTTCACAAAATCGGGAGGAACCTGGTTCATGCCTATCACAAACAATGGCACCAGTATCTCCTGTTGATGTACAATGGCATAGGACTACTTATGTTGTTAAAACAAGTCTCTAAAGAAAACTGTCCAGAGGGTTAAAGTCATATAGTTTTGCAACACTAGCTTCCAGGTTGGAACAGGTTAACAAAGAGTTCCCTGACGAGGAGTGAGGTCAACACAGGTTTTGGACATTCACCTGAGACTATAAGTATCTGTCAACTGCTACAACAAACTACCAGATAATTGAGTCCCTTGGATCAGTGTCTAGCATTTCCAGTTGTTCTGCATTTGTGTACAAGACCTCCTCTGTGAACTCAATTACTGCTTCTTCAATTTCTGTGCTTCAGACCTGGCTTTTAACCCTGACCACTGCTTACTATTATCTGTAATTTAAACCTTGGCTGTGAATATAACAGTTGATTATTTCTTGCTGAATTACTGGCCTGTAGCTGTGAAAATTATTACTACTAATTTTAGTCATGAAATATAAATTCATTTCCTATTTACCACATATACTGCTCACTATCTACCATAAAAGCATTTTCACATTGGACATCATTATACATCTTTTCCCAAGCACAACCACATCCTTACGTTCTCCCACCCCATTATTATTCCCTACACAGCCCCGTATTAACTACATTCTAAACTTACCACATACCTCCAATTTAGATTCTTCCCTCCCCCATTCTCTATACTCCAACAAACCCTTACCTAACCTCGCTATTCCCACATGTCCTACAGCCCCATCTTCCTCCACCTCTATATGACTACCTAACGGGTTTGCAGATACACTTGAACATTTGCATAATTAAAACAGAAAAATGTTACTTCTACATACATCAACCACTTTATTAATTTCAATGTATATACACTGCACAGATTATCCTCACTTCTGTTATAAATGAATCCTGACTTAGGGAACATTATGTGCTTGTGGTCATCAACTGGGCCAGTTCATAGGAACTGGCACAGTTCCTATGAACACCAACTGCCTGGAGTCAGGAGCTGGCTCAGTACTTGTAATCACTGCCTGGAGCAAGCAGACAGCTACAGTTGTCATCAAGTGTGCCCGACCTCTCTTAGTTTTGTAAGCTCATCTTTACCTTCTGTTTCATATACGTTTATTTGCATTTGTTTGTATCATGATCCCCTCAATGTACAGTGTTGTGCAATATGTTAATAAAATATCAATAACAATAATAATATTACATGTGTCATGTATTAAAAGTTTATTACATAGACTCTGGCCAATGTATCCCACTGGTGTCCCTATAAGAAAAATTAGATTTCCCGTCAATCAGCCTTTTCGTTTACCTTCAGGTAAAACATTATGCCGAATGCCTCTCAAAACCTGATGCCACGAGAAAGCTGACTCCACTGGAATCTATATGTATCAGATATAGTGGCTCTTGATAAAAACACAGAGAAGCTTTCCATATAGATCCTTAACGCAGCCAGGTGCTTAGTGGCTAGGAACTGGTAAAAAAAAAGATCCCCTCCAGACAACATCTCCTAAATAAAATCTGACTCTTGGCATCAAATGGAAAAAATATTGGCATATCTGAACAATAAGGCCCATAAATTCTCCCAAATCTGGTGCGATTGGTTTATATAGAATAGTCCCTCCAGTACACATGATACCAATATTCACCCTCAAGATACTTCAGCCCTCTTATAATTTGCGCAATCTGAGGTTAGTTGTTGATATTAGTTCCCCCAAATAAAGGAACATTGGTCGCCGGGAGTCCCATGTATGGTCTTAGTTTATCCTATCCACTCCCCACCCCCCCCCCCCCCTTACATCCCTATTCCTCCTTATATTATAGAAATATAGACCTCATCACACTTCTATGTATCTCTATGCGGTTCTGTATTTATTATTCCTCCACATTTCAGGCCTTTCATATGATCGCATATTTTGCCTGCCTTCTTTTTGCTCATTTTATATGTTCTCCTGTGTAATAACTCGGGCTGCCATACAGCCATTGCCAGTCGTTTATAATGTCAAATATCCTGGCCTATTTTGGCACTTACTCTGTATGTATACTCTTTGTGATAGTGTTCTATAAATAGTTATTAAAAAAAAAAGTTTATTACATAGGTCAAAGTGTGTCTAAAAATGCACTTTTCCAGAGAAAGTATAATACTATCTCCATTAACTCAGCAGCAGAAAAACGCTTTTTAAAGGGAGAAAAGTGGAGAAAAAGGCTGTGCATCCTCTGAGAAAATATTGCCATGGTCTAGATAGTGACAAGTTGTTAGCAGGTGGGTCAAATTGTCAGTAGGTGTAACCTTCATCACTCCGCTGCTGTGGGTGCTGCATTGCTACCAGAGACGCATGCCAATGGTTTAGACAGTGCAAGGTCACCTTCCAGTCCCTTCCCTTTTCCTTCAATTGCATTGGCAATGCTGTGCACATCACTGTTATGTGCACAAAGCAGTGTGAAGTGACAATGTTCTGCTCAGACATTTCTTTGTTCTGACTAGAGATGGGCGGGCTCGGTTCCCCGAGATCCGAACCCACTCGAACTTTGTCTAAATGAAGTACCGAGCCGAGCAGGCTCGGTACTCTTCCGCCCGTTCAGAATCGAAATCGAGGCAAAACGTCATCGTAACGTCATCAGATCTCGGGGCTCGGTTCTCGCGATATTTGAAAACCATAAATACCCGCCTCCACAGCAATCCATTGCCATTTGACCGAGGAAGAGAGCAGGGTTAGGTCACAGGCTGTATTAGAGCAGGGACAGAGCAATAATTGTACACCTTATTCTTTCTATTATTATTTCAATTCTATTCTATTCATTTCTTTTATTATTACCAATTCTATTAGCAATTGTTAGGGCAGGAAGAGAGGAGGATAGAGGAGGCATTTTTTTCAATTTTTTGCACTACAAGTGCTTTGGGGTGTCCCATATTCCCCAGTGTGAAACACTATTTTTTCTGGCTGCCAAAAGTCATTTTTAGCAGCAGTATTTATACAATATTTTGCACTACAAGTGCTTTGGGGTGTCCCATATTCCCCAGTGTGAAACAATAATTTTTCTGGATGCTAAAAGTCATATTTAGCAGCAGTATTTATACAATATTTTGCACTACAAGTGCTTTGGGCTCATTAAAATGGATTCAAAGCAGTCCACATATGAGCAGAATCAGCAAGCAGGTGCTGGCACCAGTCCTGATGGCAGTGTTCCCAGAATGTCATCTGGTAAAGCCTATGTAAAAGTACATAGTTTTTTTAAATCAGGGGGGAAAAAAAACCACACCCAAAAAAAAATTACTGTGTTGAAGCGAAATAGAAGTGTAACTGAAGAAAATTTAAGTGCCGATAAAAAAAGTTTGCCAACATGCCATTCTACACATGCAGTGGCAAAGAATGAACCAGGCCTTCGCCTTTCTCTATTAGTAGCAGATCAAAAAATGTTACTAAGCCTTCTTCTTATATGGTCACTCGTGACCAATCAAGACCAAGTAATTTGGAGTCTAAAAGTGGTGCACAACTACTGTTCCACGTGAAAGCCGAGCTACAAGAAAACAGTATGGCATTAGAGGATAATGTTTGCTCTGAATCAGAAATGACACCAATCCCTGTGGAGAGTCCATCCACCAGTGGTATGTCTAATCATCAGCATTCTGTTAGTGTACCCATAAAGGAGGGCACTTTCAGCAGTTCTGCTGATGTGTGCCTGAACAGCCCGAGTATAGCCGGTGATACACAAATTGAGGATGCCACTTTGGAAATAGAAGAGGATGAAGGGGAGATTTGTGTAGGCGACAAGGGCGATAATGAGGATGTTGATAAGGATGATGCAGACAGATTCCAAATTGCCTTTCTCAATTTCTATTTATATTCTACATTCTATAACAGCTGAATAGTTTTCTATTTTACTCCTAGTGGAGAGGGGGTCTGATGCAGACAGATACCAAACTGCCTTTGTCCATTTATTTTTATATTGTTCAGTCTATGCAGGCTGCTTTTTTACTATTTAACTACAAGTGGAGGGGGGCCTATAGAGACAGAATCCAAACTGCCTTTGTCCATTTCTATTTATATTGCACAGTCTATATAACGGCTGAATTTTTTAGTATTTTCTACAAGTGGAGGGTGACCTAGAGAGACAAACCAAACTGTCTTTGTCCATTTCTTTAGATATTTAACTATAAGTGTAGGGTGTATTATACACCCAAATACGATGGCTGCATTGCCAATATGCATAGATGGAGAGGAAGACAATCTGGTTTGTGTGTAGAATTAATGACCGCCTACCAAGAATTAAACAGTTTTTTTCATAATTTATTAGCTTTAAAATTACATTACTTATCCAAGAAACAGGTGGAGCACTAAATTTGGTTATTTTTTGCCCAAAAACATTGTTTTTTAAACAAAATTGCAAAACAAAACCAAACAAAACCAAAACCAAAACACGACGGTAATCCAGGTCCAAAACCAAAACCAAAACACGGGGGTCAGTGAGCATCTCTAGTTCTGACTGACAAAGAAATGGCTGAGTGGGACAGTATCAAAATCATGATTGTGCCACCAGAATTGGAACAGTTGACATTCACTGATGCTCTCTTCTACCTGTTCATGAAGATTTCACTATTGGTGCTGCTGGTGTGTTAATTACCGCTGTTGCTTACCTATATCCTGAAATGTTGGGGCTCTCTTTGTAAAAGGCATAGTTATATAAAATATGGAAAGCCGAGCAAAGACTGCATATTCTAGGCCTTCCTCTTTTTAAATACTATTATCCAGCTATAAAAAATAAAAATAAAATAAATATTAATGTGGTGTGCAGAGCCATAACGAGGCCGGTGCCACCGCCCCGGGCGCAGTCCCAATGGGGCTCAGTGGCCGCCCACACCGACCTCTGTATGATGAATGAAAAAAATTTTTTTGAAAATAAGCAGCATCCAAGATGGCGGCCGGCACCCGGCTCCCCCTACTTTTTAACTCTGCCCTCTGTCCCTGCAGCATCAGAGGTCATGATGCTGCTGGGAGCAGAGGAGCAGAGATTTACACAGAGGGCCCTGCTTGACTCCAGGCGCGCAAACAGCAAGGGCTGGCTGTAAAATAAAAAAAGCATCAGTGAGCAGGAAAGGAAAAAAAACTGAAAAGAAGCTGAAAAGGTAATTAACTTGAGAGGGGGGATGGGGGGGATCTTTTAACACTTTAATGTTAACATTAAAATTAATTTTGTAGAAATTATATGGAACTAAAAAGTGGGTATATTCTTTGGTGAAGCATGTTTAACATGTCATGAATTGTAAAGGTTATAGGCTCTCATGAGGGAAAGCAATTTGAAGGTTTCCCATGTGGGGCCTGATCACAAGGAAATGAAGAAGGACTCATACCATTTCTGATCAAAGATTACATAAAAGGTGATGGTAATCTCACATGATGGCCTTCTGGATCACCTATAGTGGAGGCCGCAATGAATGGGTTCCTACAGTTTATAATTATCACCATGCCATTGATGTTGATTTCTGCAGATGAGCAGAAACACAAGGGAAAAAAAAGTGCCCATCCATGAGGGGTAAGGAGATTTAAAGTGTGTCTCCCTAAGGAGGGTGTTATATATATATATATATATATTTTTTTTTATTTTTTTTTTTCTTATATAACCCTAAGGAGGGTTATATAAGAATTGACTGTTTTTAGGTATTGGAAGGCTATCTTCTGTTTTAGGGGCATTAATGACGTTGACCATTATACATCTCCCTGCTATAGTGCCACCTGGCTTACCTAGTGCTGGTTATGGTAAAATTGGGGGGACCAACTGTAATGCCACCAGACCAGCCGGCTCTGAAGGAGCTGACAGATATGTACCTACCTGCAGCGTCCTGTGTAGTAGAGCACTGTAACCCTGCACCCAAATTCAACAGGGCACGTTCCTTGCTGAATTCGGGAGTGCGCAAAGCCTAAATAAGTGTGTACAATACTGAACGCGGATTCTGATTAGAATGAGGAAAAGTCTGTCCTGGCTTCTTTGTACAGTCTGTAATGTATTAATATCCCTCTGGAGATATGGCCTCCAGAAATGTACACAGTATTCTAGATGAGGCCGTACAAATGACCTATACAGGGGCATTATTACTTCTTTCTTTCTGCTACGGATTTTTCTCCATATGCAACCAAACACCTCTCCACTTCTGCAATTAATAGATTTATTATAAACGTTTCAAAAAAATAAGGAATTATTTTATTTATTTCTGCAAGGACATCTTTAAAATCAGAGAACACATATTTTCTTATGGCCAAAACACCTGAATGAGAATACGGTCACCTGCTGGACCTATTGGTGGAGTCTGGTGCTTATTAATGCTTTAAAAATAACAATTTTTACTCCATATGTTTTAATATGCAGGAAAATATAAGGCTGACATCGCCATTCAATCAGTTGTATTTCTCACAATATACCATCACCTTTCACTCTGCCAAGATTGTTTGTACATTTTGCTTGGGATTATAAGGGCAACATTTACAGGAAAATATTACACTGTCTGGGATTGCTATATTATTTGTATTTTTGATCAAAGCCAATTTTTTTTGGGAACACCTCTCTAGAATGGCTTACACCTGTGTCCCAGACCAGGTACAACAACTAGAGAAGAAGAAACACGATACCTGACCTGTCTTGGCACCGTGGACGGACCAGTCGTTTCATTTGCACCCCATCACTCAAAGAGGGACGGTAAGGCCAATTCTAATATATAACACATAATTAGGTTTTGTATGTATGTATGTATGTATGTATGTATGTATGTATGTATGAAGATACCGGGTGTATCTGGCCCAGTGCTACCCAGTATCTTCTAGGATTCGCATGGTCACTCAGGCAAAATGCAGTTATAAAAATACAACAGTATATTTATTGTTATACAAACAATAGAATATTATATACACACAGTAAATAAATGCCAGGCAGATTTACCACATCATCCGTCCCTTACCCCACTAACTTAAGAAGATATAGTCACCTGGCTGTCCAGACTTCACGACCCATGGATTTCTCTCAGCTACATATATAGACTCTACTTAGAGAACGACAACTCAAAATCTAGATCTTGCACCTTCATGAATGAAATCCCAGAATGAACACCCTTCCCCCTCTGGAGTTGTTCCTTATATCACAGGTCTAATTTCCACAGTCTTTCCCCTCCCTGGGCAAACCCCTGGGTCTATTATTCTTAACCATTGGCCAGTGCAGGACTAGGGGCTTTGGACAGGGCAGTGAAGATGAGCGCTCCTTTCACAGAAGCCCCCTGCTGGGATGCAGACAGAACGTCTGGACTAGTCCTAAGGAGAACAATTGATGCTTAATTGGCTTCCCCTACTTCCAAGGATAAGGTAGCAGTGAGCCCCTCCTAAAATTAACCCCTTACACTATTTTGTGATGTCACAGGCTCCCTAGCTGTTCCATGCTTCCTGTAGAGGAAGAAGGGGAAAGAATGAATGCAGCTCCAGCCCTCTCACCTGTATCCTGGACACCACCTGATCTTCACCCATAACCCTCCTGGCTTCCATTTTAGGACAATGAATAATATTACTGCAAGTCATCAATATATAATACACAATATACATATGTACACTGAACTACAATGTCCCCTTAGCCACATGTTATTGGACATATATATATATATATGCATTTTAATGCATTTGGCTTTTTATGCCTTTGCAAATGTGTGTAACTGAGAATTCTGCATTTCTATTATACAAATGGAGAGGCAGCTCTTTTACTGGTAGTAGTGTTGCTGGGGGAGATCCCTCTCTCTCTCTCTCTCTTTTTCTCTTTGATACAAGTTTTTTCACCTAATCCTGGAGGAACATTACAATTTTCAGTGAGATTCACAGCTAGCTTATTATTGGAGCATCGTTGGGTTTCTGTTCAGTTTTCAGGAATATTAGTGAGACACATTGAAGGTTAAGCACTTTGTGTGTGGTCATCACGACCAGTGTTGCAGTCCACTGTGTTGTCCTCTGTTCCCTTATCGTAGAAGGTTCCCTTTACAGCTTAATATCTTCTGGGACTGTCTATTTATTTAATTTTTAATCTTCATGATGAGTGCAGAGTATTGTATGGTATTACATCACACCACTAAAGTCAAATTTATCTTTTAGTAATAAACAATGCCCCCAAAGAAGCCATCTGGTGTAGAATTCCGAAAGCTGAGGAGAGGTAGAGAAGAGGAAGCTCGTAAGCTTTCCCATCATTTTCAGAACTGGCTCACAAAGTCAGCCAGCGATGAAGGTGCAGGGAGCTCTAGAGCAGAGTCAGCACCACTAGAGATTTCTCATTCTGAGCCAGAGAGTCAGGAAAAAGTTCCTGCCGTCACTGGTACTACTGACGTGGACCCTAATGTAGAAAATGAGACTGACAGCACAAGTAATGAAATTTTAGGTCTTAGGTTTAAAGATCCACATTCTTGGCCTAACATAATGGACAATGTGAGGTGCTGTTTAGTGAAACATGGACCAGAGCAACAGAAAGATTCATATTTTACACTCTCAACCACTAGTGGCGGGAGGCGATTTAGTCATGATTGGTTCATTAAAACTGCACCTAATAGAGAAACAGTAGAGAGAACCTGGCTTATGTACTCTGAAATGCAGAGAGTTGTATTTTGTTTTCCCTGTATGCTTTTTGGAATTACATCTGCATTAACTCCAAGCATTGCAAACCCACAGAAAGGCTTCTCTAATTGGAGGCATTTAAATCCCCAGATTTTAGAACATGAAAACTCACCTGAGCATCTACAAAATTATTTAAGTTGGAGGTCTTTAGCGATGCATTTAAAACTTGGTCATGGAATTGACCATGAACTCCAAACCATTATAGCTTCACAAAAGGAGAAGTGGCGCACTGTTTTAAAAATAATTCTTGATGCAATTATTTTCTGCGCCAAAAACAATCTTGCTCTTTGGGGTTCATGTGACCAAATTGGCCAACCCAACTCAGGGATATTTCTTAATGCGCTGGAAATGATTAGCCATTACAATACTGAGTTAGCTGGTCATATTGAAAAGCATAGGAAAGTCAGTGTTTCCTATTTTTCACCAGTCATTAAAAATGAATTTATTAACCTTCTTGGTAACACTGTGAGAAAAGAAATAATTAACCGAATCAAAGAAGCAAAATACTATTCCATTATCTTTGACTGCACTCCGGACACGTCACACAAGGAACAGCTCCGTGAAATTATCAGATATGTTAGAATTGCAGATGGACAATGCAGTGTTGAAGAGAGTTTTATAGACTTTATTGAAACCAATGAGAAGACAGGTAGTGGTCTTGCTGTGGAAATAGAAGAGAAGCTCTGCAAGGATGGATTAGATCCTGCTAATATTCGTGGATAGGGTTATGACAACGGAGCAAATATGGCAGAAAAATATAATGGTGTGCAGGCAAGAATAAAACAAGTAAACAATCTGGCTAGATTTGTTCCATGTGCTGCACATTCCCTTAATTTAGTAGGAGTTCATGCAGCCAGTTGTTCTGTTGATATGGCATTATTCTTTGGAACTGTTCAGAGACTGTGTAATTTTTTTGTAAGTTCAACACACAGATGGGAAACCTTAACAAGCAGTCTCAAATTTACCCTCAAAAAGGTCACAGTGACACCAGGTGGTCCTCAAAAGCACGTGCTATCAGGTCCTTAAGTAACCAATTGCCAGGAGTTCTTGAGGCACTGCACAAGATATCCGATCAGACATCATGTGGAGACACAATTTCTTTATCCGAGAGCCTTGTGATGCAAATTAATTTTAAATTCATTTGCTTACTTCTAATGTGGAGTAGAATTTTGAACAATATTGATTTTGTCAACCAAGCTTTGCAAAAGAAAGGATTATCTGTTAACCGAGCTGCAAAACTGATAATTGGACTTCAGAATGTACTACAGCACATGCGTGAAGAAGGTATTGATGTTATACTGAAAGATGCAGCTGTTCATGCTCAGTTTATGGACCTTCCTGTGGAATTTCCTATGAAAAGAAAAAGGAAGATACAAAGGATTGACTATGAAGAAGCTGAAGATGAGGGTTCCAGTATGTCCATTGAGCAGGTTTTCACAAAAGAATTCTTTAATGTACTGGACACTGTCAATGCACAACTGAAGTGGCGTTGTGAAACATTGATGGAAATATCTTCAGACTTTGAGTTTCTTACTAGGTGTGCCCTCTCCAACATGCCACTAACTGATCTGAAGAAGTGTGCTTCTGACCTGGCACAGAAGTACTCTAATGATCTCAATGCCACTGAAATTGTGACAGAGATTGAAAGCTTCAAATTCCAAGCAGTTTCCATCCTCCCAGATTGCAGCACAGCAACACCACAGGATATTTTAAACCTCATACATGAGTGGTGCCTGAATTCGGCATATACAAATATCAAAATAGCTCTGCGCATCTTCCTCAGTATACCTGTCACTGTGGCATCTTGTGAACACAGCTTCAGTAAATTAAAACTAGTGAAGAGCTACTTGAGGTCTTCAATTGGACAACAACGCCTTTCAAACTTGGCAATTCTTTCCATTGAACATAAACTGACAAGTTCCATTAACTTTGACACTGTCATAGAAGAGTTTGCAAGTGTGAAGGCTAGGAAGGCACCTCTATAAACTTATAACATTTATTTTTTGTATTGTTTATTTAAGATGTTCATTTTAGTTAGAGTTCTAAAGAGAAATATAGTTTATTTGTTACAATTTGTTTCATAGTTTTATTTCAATAACCAATTTTTTTTTTTTACACAGCTAGCATGCGATAGCTGCATTGAAAGTACTGTGATTCTATGAATGCTCATTACATAAATATCACTACAAATCCAGAATGTGAAGAATGGGGAGGGAGGGGGTTTCAGTGCTGTCTAGCACTGGTAAAGCGCTAGCCACACCCCACAGGAGGTTGGACATGCCCACTCAGAAAATGACACTCCCACTTAGATGGGGGGCGCCGATGCCCTGTCTCGCCCAGGGCACCAAAATGTCTTGTTAGGGCACTGGTGGTGTGTCAAAAGCTAGGCACACTCAAGCTCCTAATTCATACTGGACATGATAACACCCTTATCCATCCATCTCCTACCATCAAACAGTGCAAACTTTTGCATACCCACAAATGTCACCATCTTGGTCTGCGCTTACCTGTTAAAGTAGCAACTTGACATCACAAAATAGTATTTGTGCTTCAGGTTTGCTCTTTCGCACTTTGTAAATAAGTCTGAAAGTTTCCTTAGTGAATGCTAGAATGGCAAATAGTGCTAAGGTTATGGAGGTGTTACTGCAATCTAAGATCATGTGATTAACCCTTGATTTCCATTTGAGGTTGTGGTTTTTCTTCAGTATTATTTTTTTGGCTTTGGTGTGACATTCACTATCTTGGCTTCTTTTGCGTAAGATCTATACTCTGCCAGCATGCCAAAAATACTTCCAAAAGGTAAATTTTTGTATATTGTAAATTGCATCCCCTCATGCCTTTATGAGGCAGATTGTTGCAGCCAAACTGAAACTTTATTGAATTAAAATTCACACAGAGGTAAGCAGAAACAGTAGCAGGGTATTCCGACGACTCTTCCAAGGATCCCAGCCATTCGACCTGGTAGTAATTATTCCACCACAAGGTAGAGCCAGCGTAATGCCTTTCCACTTCTGGTAGGTATGCAAAGTCAGAAAGTCACAGAGTCCTATTGAATCACAGTCACAGTCTATACCTGGGACAGAAGCACAGTCACTTCCAATTTCCAACCATAGGCTATTTTGGTGGACAGATAATAAGACTATTTTCCAAGGTGACACTTCCCTACATTGGTTGGGGACTGCTGATTCCCTGTGGAGAGGATGCCCATGACTCCCTGTTACTGATGGAATAATGACATTTTTAGCTAAGCATAATATTTTTGATAACATTATACATGCGTACACTAACCATTTAACCCAAAAGTAACCATCCTGCTGACATTTAAAAATAACCTGTTTTGATTATATTAACAATTTCACTACTAACGTAAATATGCATACAATAGAAAATGTTAGCCAAATGCACAAAAGTGACAATTGATAATAAAAACTGTAAAGGAGAAGGTAAAAGTTTGTCATAGGCAGATGGGAAGATAGATTGCAAGTGTTGCTGTGAGTTAGGCTTGGTACACACTATAGAATTTTCTGACCAATGTGTTATCTACAATTGTATCAGCGACTGAAAAAACGATCAGCCTTCAAGTTCATGCACACACACTATACATGTTTTAAAAGATTTACTCTGAGATCTGTGCTCTTCAACTGTCATAACCGTCGGCTGAAAAGATCATGACTCTGTAAACTCTATGTAGATTCTTATCGTGAGCTCCTTCACACTGCAGGGTTGGAAGGACGTCTTTCTATAGCTGAATGAGATTTACAGTTCTGCTGAACAATCAAATCAAATGATAATCTGTGCTTGGGAATGATCCTGGTTCATTGCTAGATTTTACACACTAATGCAATACAGTGGCGGATCCAGGGGGGGGGCGATCGGGGGCGATCGCCCCCCCCCCCCCCTAGCAGACACTTGATGCCTACGGCTGTACAGTATGTGCAGGTCCGTCCAGCCGTGACAGGCAGGGACAGTGTTCTGCCAGGCTGCTCTGATTATGTTTAAAACACAATCAGAGCAGCCGGCAGCCTAAACTGTTAGAAAGGGACGGGGCCTAAATCGCCTCCCCCCCCTAAATCGCCCCGGGTACAGTAGTTTTCTAGATCCGCCCCTGATGCAATATCGGGCCAAAAGGTCATTTAGCATTTAATTGACCCAATGCTTGGCTGAAAACACTGTAGTGTGTTCCCAGCTTTAATCACAAAAGACCCACAACCACATTGCATGGTCTCACAGGGCATGTTTACATAAGTGCACCATAATTAGAAATGCATGCATTTCCAGGTATGTGTTTATGGGTATTTGACGGCTGGTGCAAAAGATACAGTGATGATGATCATCAACAGCACTAAATAACTGTATCTGCTTGTCTGCATGTGTATTGACCCAGCTGAGAGTACTTCATTCATTAGCATTGTGATTATATTGCAACAAGTTTTAGCCATCTATTGGCATTACTTATTGTCATTTCCACTTGGATACCTTTTGATTTATTAAAGGGGTAAGCAACGGATGTGGAGGTGATTGTGTTTAATCATATTTTATATTGAAAATGTTACTTCACATTTAATAACTGCCAAGACACTTTCTAGACTTGTAATGTTTCAATTGGGTGTGACATTATTTCAAAGACTTGTATTTCTGGCATAATGTTTTTTAAAGTAATATGCTTAGTTTATTAAAGGAAAATATTAACATATTCAGATTTTTTTTTAAATATTTTTTTTAAAATATTTTTGATTATAATAACAGAGTACACTTGATGTAGACACATTTACAAAGTCACAAATCCAAGAATACAAAATTTCTAAGAAGAACCTCGTAGCAATATAAACGTCAGGTCAACAAATTCTTATATCAAAATAGATAGTCGTAAAATAAAAAGTGGAAGGAAAAAAAGTGACAGATCTTAAAGTTTCCTGTTGGAATCTTTTCCTTTTTTTTTTTTCTTTTTCAAAAGATAGTGGAGATAAGCTGGGGGGTCTAATCCTCTGAGCATCCTGCCGGGTGAGAGAATAGGTGTCACAACTAGTATAGCGTACCTGCTATCGTTGGCACTACTCGGAGGAAGGTGCGGAGTCTAACGTGCCCCTGGTGTTCACCAGGGACCCCCGCAAGGAGGTATGGGCTTAGCTGCAGGTATCATGCAGGTCGCGGTCCTTCCACGAGTCAGATAGCGAAGTACGAGAAGAATGTCAGACAGGCCGGGTCGGCAACGGTGCGGGCAATGCAGGTACACAAGGAGAATCCGAAGGGGTAGTGAGTCAAGCCGGGTCGATAACGTTCTGACAGCGAGGTACAAAAGGGAGATCCAAAAGGGTAGTAAAGGCAATCCGGGTCACAATGGTCACAGGCAAACGGCAATAAACTGGAGGAAGGAAAGGGTCAGGAAATAGATAATCACAGGAACACTGGAACGCTGGAGGACAGGAAAGGACCTGAAACTCTGGCACAGGAAGTGGGGTCAGAGAGGCTTAAATAGTGCTGCTAGCCAATGCCCTCAGCACTAGTAGTGCTGTCATACTCCAGCGCCGTAGCGCTAGTCATTCTTTAGCGCCGTAGCGCTATCTTCATGCAGCGTCCCATTGCCTAGCAACGGGAACGCTTCCAAGTCAGTAGCTGGCCGGCCCGCGGAAGGGGAAGTGACGCGTCTGGTTGCCTAGCTGGCGTACATCATCCAAATTGAAAAAATCTAATGCTGTCAGCTCTGCTCTGAAGAGCAGAGCTGGACAGCGCATGTGTGGAGGGATCACATGATCCCTCCCTGTCACTCAGCGCGCTCTCTCTGCAACTATCGTTGCAGAGACAGAGAGGGGATCTGTGTGCGCATGTCCAGTTCTTGGAACTGGACATGCGCAATTGAAGAGTGAAGAGAAGACCCAGAGACAGCGCTTCCGAAGAGGGGGGTAAGTATGATTTTTTTTATCACTGAAACAGCAGTTTTTCGGAACTGCTGTTTCTGTGCAGGGCTGTACATAAATGTGAGAAGTAGGTTAATCCTTATCATTGCGATAAGGATTGAAAACTACTTTTCACTTTATGTGAATATTGATAAATGTGCCCCTAAGAGCTCCCACTGCTTTTCCTCTTTCTTAAGAGGATTCTTGCAACTCATCATTCAAGGATTTAAAACCAAAATGTCCTGCTCTCTCTGCAGTTTCTTTTCCACTGCTTTTCCTTTTTGATTTTCCAACTTAATTTCTGCTCTGCGAACTCTAGTGCAAATCATCCTGCTAAGACTCAGCTTCAAATACACCTGACAATGTGCATTGACAACAACTCTTATTTGCTTTAATGTAGCCTTTGAACAACAAACTTGATCTTTACATATATCCAGCACTTTCCAGAAACAATCAGGAAAACAAGCAGGTGCTGTAGCATCCCACACAGGCAAACTGCAAACTTCTGTGCACATAGTTTTTAATGAACCACACCCAACTCAAAGCTCAGTGAATAGCCAGGTGTGGCACTACAATAATCAGCAATTTTTAAATCTTTTGTTTTCTTTGAAAAACAAAACAAAAACAAAACAGGCACTGAACAGTTTACAGTAATATTGCTCCTATTTGTCTCTCCACAGAAAAATTATTTGCTTTCTCTACAACACAGCAATCTCTCCATTGCAACTGACAGCTTTATAACAGTTTGGTGTGTGATAGTGGTATTCAATATATTTCACTCAGCACCACAGCATCTGTTTGGCTTGGTGGACAGCTATAACTTAGCTGCCCTTTGTGACCATTTTTCTGACACCCCTTGAGACACAGACACACTTAAAGTTATGCAAACATGGCTACTTTATTGCTTTTACTTTGCTATTTCTTTTCAGGGTGGCAAAGCAATTCATAACATAACACACACTTTTTTTGTGACCCTAATGCTAAAGTAACAGCTCTCTAGACACTAGCCACTGTCTGACATCATTTGCCCAGCATAATAGCGCAATACATGTTTTTATACATGAGACTCCTCCCATAGTCTTAACTTGATTGACAGGTGACACTCCCACCTGGTCCTTAGAGAAGGAGGTCTCTTCAGGTGCAGTTTGATCTGTCTGACTGCAGACGCACTCAGTTAGCTGTAAAATAAATCATATCCACCTCCACCATGCACGTTAAATCACACTTTAAACTTTCACTTTGCCATACTTATGTTCACCACCTGTTTATCTTTGAACTAGGTACACTGCAGTATACATATATATATATATATATATATATATATATATATACACATAAACATATACATACATATATACATATATATGTGATAAATGTAGAAATCTAGGGTGTAAGGGTGGGTCAATTAGTGATTGAGTCCTAATACCAATAATTCCTAAAGTAATTCTAGTAAGAGATGGGAATTGAGATCAAAGAGACGCAGTTGGTCAAACAATTGTCCTAGGATTTATTCTCTATAATTAACACAGTTAAGAATCAAAATCAAAACACCCCATTGTCTGGGAGTATATTACAATGTAGGATCTTAGGCCAGTGTTCATATGTAACAAACAAAGTTTATTGAATTGTACTGTGCACCATGGCATATTATGTTTGCTTTTTATTTCCAATTAACTCTGTCTCCCAAGTTATTTACGGCTAAACTACTGAGACATATGTAATTTTCTTTGGCTGCTGTAAATATGACATGAGTATGTGTCTCTATGCAATCTTAAATAGGACATCAGTGTGTTATATTAATGAATATGGTTGTCAGGGGGAGATTAGGTATTATTTTAATACTTGCTTTATAAAATAAATGTATTATTCATAGTTTTTCATGCATGTTGTCTGTTCATGGTAGACATCATTTTAAACGTAAATGGATTTCTGTAAATCAAATGCAACATATCCTAAGAGACCACCACCTACTGTATTTTAGAGAAAAGAAATGTGCTTGTATCTTAAAATATTAAAATACATACCTGCCAGAACAGTTCATCTTGGAAACATTCAATACTTCTGAAGCATAGCAGTAGCATATAGCATCAGTAAATTGTGCTGGTTTAGGCAAAGTAGGGGATGCCTACACTTTGCAGTCCTTCTTCTGTAAGAAAGAAATGGAAAAAGAAAGGAAACATATAACAATGAAAGCTTGTAGGAACTATATAGGAACATATTAAGATGGTATGTGAGATAGTATCTGGCAGGTCAGCAGTTAATGGAACATACATGACGCAAGCAGAATTACATTTTCCATGCCAGTGCAATAAACCCTGATGGAAGGTTACTGTCTCCCTAGCAGTTTTCCTCTTAGCAACACTGCAAGGAGAATCAAACTCATTTCATAGTCTTCACTGAGCAACTTAATGTCATCTAACAAATGATCCTCAGTGGCAGCAGGCATTTTACATTTAGTGTTGTGGCAATGTCACATATTTATTTTCAGAACAGGAAATGTAGTTAGTAATGAGATATATATATACAAATAAAAATATGTATATAGGGAGTGGAGGAACTTTTAATCGAAAAGTTTTCTTTGTGAACAACATAATGAATGCCTAAAAGGCTACTTTAAGAATAGAAGTTTAGCAAGCTTTTTATTGTAGGCATATTTTCCATGATGAAACTGTCGCATTAAAGTAAATAATTAAGTGTGATAAATACACTTGTATTTAGAAACTTAATCACTGATCCATGGAGCTCACAATGTATTTTCTTTCTTACATGTTGCAGACCTATAGTAAGCTCACTATATCCAGTCATGATATACAGGCCCAGTATACCATACTTACCAACTTTAGAAAGTTGGTTTCCGGGAGCCTGCCGGGGGAGGTGGGCGTGATGGGGGACGGGGCTCAAAAATGTGCATCATTTTGGACCCGCCCCGTGACGTAATGACGCGCCATTTGACAGCGGGGGCAAGGCTAAATGCCGCAATTCACCGGGAATTGCAGCGTTTGGGACCTAAGTCTGCCCACTTCACTAGGAAGTGGGGAGATCCAGGAGATTGCCACACTCTTCCGGGAGTCCGTGAGACTCTCGCAAAATGCAGGAGTCTCCCGGACATTCCGGTAGAGTTGGCAAGTATGCAGTATACTAGAGTTATGTGCAACAGCAAACAACCCATTGCTAACATAAAAGATTCCTCTACTACTCAACATATATAAGCGTGATCCAGGAAAATATTCTAATGCCCACTACATCTCCATTCTTACCATGCTTGCCCATTTACCCATAATAAAAATATCATATCCACCAGTGCCCCATGCTAGCAAAACAATCCCATTTTAATATTGCTTTCAATCTTATTTCACCGTCCTTTGGTTAATGTTCTCCCTACAGCAACAAGGAAGAAAACACACTGCTTGAGTGAAGAACCTGTGGACATGGGTGAATTAAATCACTGGCCATCATCCAATAAAAATATAGGTAGTTTTGATCAACAATTTCAAACTGTAAAGGTAAAGTTGTTTAACATTATTACCAAATTACTTATATTTGTCAAGAGTGGTGTCAGCTGACAAATAAGCTTATTATTATGTCAAGTGTGAGTGAAGCAGAGAAGTCATTGAGATCATGTTATACTGTGCCGTGCCATGGGCTGCAGAAGGTAGATTGCCTTTTTGACAGCACTTTTACAAAAAAACTAGGATTTATTTCATACATGTAATATTGTTCCTTAAAAATACTGTAGAAGTGATGTCACAAAAACTCACATGTTTAAAATATTTCAACAGTTTATGGTAAATGTTACTCATGTATTGACAAACATTTTTGATTAAAAGTATTAAAGATTTCTATCACATAAGATTTTTCTACTTGCTATATCACTCTATGCACTTTTTTTTATATTTTTATGACATTCTGAATGACAAGGAAACTCTGCTAAACTAATTCAGGGTACTTCACAGACCTCAAAGATGCGGACATGCACTGAATTTTTAACTGCACAAATGCATGTATTTATCTGCTAAGAGTATTTCAAAGTGCATGCCTACTTCCTGGTCCTTGGAATTGCCCTGTAACAGAGGGGTGCACCTACTTTTGAAAGTGTATTGAGTAAACCTAAAAATTAACATGATAGAAACAGTAAAAATTAAATTTATTTTTATTATTTTTGGACATCTTTAATTTCAACTTATTATATTTATAAGAGTGTTGGGATATTAAGATTGTCTTTATAAAATGCACCATTTATGCATATTTTAATGTTTGTATCAGGTTGGTTTAAGTTCATACTTAAATGTGTCCCATTAAATGTACTAAAGTAGCTGATTTAGTCTATTTAATACACAAGTTTCACCAACTATATATATATATATATATATATATATATATATATATATATATATATATATATCACAGCAAACAAATCATTTACACCCATGTGGAACACCTGTGTGTGCATGTGCACCCTGCTGCTGCAGATTAGCTGTGTTTTTACATGACAAATATGCTTCTTTGCCACATACCCCACCCCTTAGTCCTTAGTGTTGCCAAGCTCGTTCACGCTGACATTGCAGAGAGTGCATCTCGGCGAGAAAGGGCATCTGTATTTTGTGCAGACTCCCTAGCCTACGCTCTACTGTGAAGTGGTAGGGCTGCAGCACTAGGAACCACCTAGTTACCTGGGCATTCACCTCCTTGTTCCTGTGCATCCACTTCAGTGGTGCATTTTCAGTGACCAAGGTGAATACTCTACCCAGGAGGTAGTACCCGAGAGCCTCGGTGACCCATTTGATGGCTATGCACTCCTGTTCCACCATGGAGTATTTCTTCTCCTTGGGCAGAAGTTTGCGGCTCATATAGAGGATGGATTTCTCTGTCCCATCAAACCTGCGAGAGCACAGCACCCAAACCTACTCCAGAGGCATCCATTTGGAGATATAATCTCCTGTTGAAATCCGGTGCTTGGAATATTAGTGCCGAACACAGAGCTACTCGAAAATCCAGCCAGGCAGCCTCCACTGCTTCCAACCAGACCAACTTGTCTGGACAAGCTTTTTTTAGGAACTCGGTAACAGGAGCAGCCCTAGTGGCAAAATTAGCCATAAACCGGCAATAGTACACTACTAGACCCAGAAAGGTTCTCAGCTGGGTCTTCCCCACAGGATTGGGCCAATCTCTGACAGCCTTTACTTTGTCAACTTGGGGATTGACCTGACCTTGTCCCACAACTATTAAAGTAATTTTATCGTTTTAAAATAAGCATTGCCCAATCAATTGTATGTGTGTCCAAAGCACATGGTGGTTTATTTTAGCAGATGTAAATAGTCAACAATTCAATACATTATTATATCATGATAAAGTACAGTACAGCACAGCCAATACCAAAAGATAAGTACATACCAAATGCAATCGCTTGCGCACGCTGCGCAACCACCGGACCCGATGGACAATATTCTGTATAGAATATTGTGTCAGAGTTGACTGAGGCCCCAGTGAGATGCAACTAATATATATACAGTCAGTGTTTCATTGTGAACAATAGAGATGACGTAGATTGTTTCTATAGGTCCAGACATTGGGTGGGTCCAGGCCAGACAGGTAATAGGTTGATTCAATCTAAGGAATCCAAAGGTGGGGGTCTTCTCTCCAGGGGGTCTGCTCCTTTTCATAGCCAGTATCATACAAAGGTTTTACTCTCTAATATCAATAACTAAAGTATGCAATGTGCGATCTCTTCGCCGACTGCACCAGACAGCTGCTGATGATTAGGGCTTCAATATGATATCAGGCATGACACCTTTCCTATTACCTAAACCTTTAATAACACTACAATGTACATATAATCAACATATACATATATATATATATATATATATATATATATATAGACTAATAATAAACCGAATACTATCTGCTCCTGAATTACAGTGTAACAGAACCAATATGAAATTATATAAATAACTAACTGTTGTAATGCGAGTGTGTGCGTGCGTATTTTACCGTGCGAACGCACCACGTCACGTAACACGTGGCGTACGCTTCGCAATACGCACGGCAAACCAATATACTTTCGTTCATCCAATTATACGACTTCAACAGTCCACCCTTTGATAGTACAATAAACTATCACCTTAAAGATGTTATAAGCAGGATCTCAGTACCACGTTTCATTGTTATGTAATACAAATCCCCTTTGGTGTATGTCCACACTGTTTGTAGATCTAAACAAGTTATCATAAGAGAGAGTCTTAATCCTCTAAACGACTTCTTCTTTTACTATAAACCGTACACTTCTGGAGTTTGGAGATAACTTTTTGTATGCCCTTCGAGGGTGCAATAAAACACTTAATACATTATTTGGAAAGGTACATGGTACAGTAGAACGTGTATCAGCTATACAGAATTCTCTACTACAGTTCTTCAAGTTTAACAGGTTCTTCTGTCCAACGCATGTCTGTAGCTCAGAATACATTTAAACACTTCATGTTCATCAATAGCATCATCCTATGTCTATCAATAATGTCATATGCAATCTCCTTCAGCTTGCGTTAATATACATACATCTAATAATGTCACCAGTTCTTTTCATCAACACTTGTGGGCGGGCTATTGTCTGTTCGTTCTTCCCAGTCTCCCAATACTCAGATTTAACAGTGATCGGCTTGTAAAGCATTGGGAGACTTCAGACTGAGGGACCTAGGTGTCCTACTTTTTCCCCTAGTGACCTCCCACCCATAGTTCGGGTACCTCAAGAATATTTAGTGGAAAGAGAACTAATCCTACTTGATATAATCACTGAGGCACGTGTGAGCACGCCCAGCACTTTGTTTGGTCTAAAACCTTACCCTCCCAAGAATGATAATCATTCTCAAGGATGCCTGCTCAAGTCCGAATATTACTGGACTGGCATCGCTGGGTGTGTCTCTTTTTTTTAACTATGGGGTCGCCGTACTTACGGACGTAATGCTACTCAGACAATAGCCCCTCGCACTTTCTCCAAGCTCCAAGGTTTCTAAATTTTCCTTTACCCCTGAATTGAATAGAGTAATTGGCCGGACTGATTATGCTACTAACTTCTTCCTCCCCAATACCTCCTTATCATTACCCGAACCAGTCTCTGTCACCTGCTAATAATCTAAAGAATTAACCGCCCTGAGAAGAAAATGTAATGAGAGAACACAAAACAGGAAAAACTACAACTTCATGCTGGACAACAGTCTTGGCCTTTGGCTCAGGTGCTACTAACTGCATCCGAGGCCTTCCAGTACAGACTCATGAGTGCCCTTAGACCCTTCTCTGAGTGTTGGCCCCTCTGCAGTGGGTGGTATGGGCACCAGTGTGTCTCTGCTACCCTTAAAGCCGTGAGGCTGGTAGCCTACACCTGGTACCTGTCTGGCAAATAACCTAAGCTTAAGAAATTTCTGCTCCACAACTTACTCTCCTGATCCAACATCCTGACAGTTAGTGTGACCCTTCAGGAAACAGTGTTTTGGACGTTCTCGGTTGCTGTCTCACTATTTACCTTCTCTCAAGGTCTAACCTAGCCTCCCAGTTACAATCTCATCTCACGAGGGGTCAAGAACATTTCAAAAACTGACAGGTTAGGAGTCTGCCCAGGGGTGATCTCTTGGTAGCGGGAAAGGACTAGTGGCACTTCAATCAAGTTCCAACTCTTAATCTATTCAATTCATTCTACCGAGTACCACTACTTTATGTTCACACTGGTTTATGGCTAATTGAAAGTATGTGATTTGTTACCACTACTCATACATTATACATCTATTATCAATAACATGAATACCCCTATCATCTATTATAACTCTAGGACTAGCACATTAAATAACAAAAGCTTTGAGTATGAAACAGTAATACATTAGACACATTTCAATACACCTCTACCTAGACATATTTCATTGGTACACCTGTGTATACTTGAGGATCCTGCATGGTGGTAATTGGATGACGTGTATTTGTTTTACCTGGAGGAAAACCCATCAGCAGGAGGGATATGGGATGGCTCTATTGGTGTACCTTGTCCATCTCTCCAGAGTCCACCAGACTCCTCACCTTCCAGACAGTTTATCCCTCGGGTAACACAAATCTTCCTATATTAACCAATATGTGTATGCGTGCATGTGTGTGTGTTCACCTTTTTAAAACTAAAACAATACAATGAAAAACAAACAAAACATAGATTTGTTAGCTGTCACATAAAACCCTGTTGTCTATTTGACAGCTATGTTCTCCCTGGTGTGACAGCCCTGTATGGTTGTGCGTGTAAGTGTGGACCTTACTAGCAGCTACTTCAGTTGGTAACTGTGTCACTGTATAAAGTCCTCTATGTAGTGTCCTAATCATGTGCTGGTATTGCTATAAAACGATTTCTCAGTCACCTCAACATCGCCCTCTAGACTAGAAAAATGCTAAAGACCAATGTATATCAATCGATTTTCCCTCTGCCAACTCACATGTCATTCTCAGTACCTCATATTCAGCTACTTGACTAAGTGGGAAAGGCAAAGAGGTCACTTTCTATAACACTTTCTTCAAATATAACAGTATCCAGTACATGCCTGTCTAACAGTGAAAATTATAAAACATGAAAATTCTACATTTTCTAGGGTTTCACATTATGTTGTATCTTGTGGTAAAAATCCTACTCCAATGTTCTATACAGAGATGCATATCTGTATGCCTCACCTCTAGCATTCTTCTGTCCTCCTGTCCTGCCCACCCTTTGTGCATCCATATAAAGGCACATTTTTGTACAGGAGGCACGAGCCAAAACAAAAAAAAACAAAACAGATATGCGATCTATAACACATGAATCGTATTTCCACAACAGAACCTTTCTGCTTAAAATCAGCAGTTTCTATACACATGAAAACAAAACCCCTGACTGTTTCTGTAACTCATGTCAATCTAGTGTGTGTATCTCTGAATTTGTCTTATGTAAAAACATAAAATATGTTTTAGCCCCATTGTTGAGACTGTCTGATTTTATCTCTACCAGAGCAGAGAGAGAGAGAGAGAGAGAGAGAGAAGTAGAGAGAGAGAGAAGTAGAGAGAGAGAGAAGTAGAGAGAGAGAGAGAGAGGGGGAGAGAGAGAGAGAGAGAGAGAGAGAGAGAGAGAGGGGGCGAGAGAGAGACTAGCGTTTGTTGTAAAGAATGAGAAATAGGAAAGCAATGAATGATGGGAATACAAAGGTTTGAATACAAACATACATGTAGAAAGGGAGATTTTTTTACAACAAAATGACAGCTGGATTGGACTCTGACTCTATGGGGAAATGGCTGTATTCATTCCACTGTTCCCCTTAGCTATTTGCTAACTATGACCCCTCCCCATACTTGACTAGGGGTTCTTAACAGTGCAATCCAGTGTCGTCCGTCATTTGTTCATTAAGAACTCGGTATCTCATTGACTACATACCTTTTCAACGGACTTTTCTAACTTATAATAGAGAAATGTGAAAATGTACTCTTAGTGACTCATATTTTCTCTGAAATACATAAAACGATATTTTGGAGCAAAGTATGTACATACTTCATTGTTGGATAATGATTCTCAGCCAAACAAATTATCATGAGTCACTGCAGCCTAAAATAAAAGAGTGTTCCAATTGTCTATTGTTAATTAGTCTTTCAAGAGTAATTCTTCTATTTCTCTATCTCACCCCTTTTAAACACTTGTCTATACTTCTTTTGTGTCCCTTTTATCTGTGAAAAGAAAAACAAGATAGTTATCTTAAAACAGCAAACAAAACAAACATTTCTATTCTTTGCCGTCGGCTAGCGATTTAGGAAAACAAACATGTGACAACATAAAACGAACAAACAAAATCAACAAAGATTACTTTTAAAAAAATAAGTTTCTTTCTACATTTTGCACCTTAATGCTCACCACAGATTAACTCTAGAGTCGGCTATATTTCTCCCCCAGAATATTAGTTGTTACAGAGTGTGCAATCAATTAAAGGGGAACCTCTGAGAGAAGTGTACGCCTCCTTTGTGGATGTCTATGTGATTTCCAACCCAGGTATTCATTCTTCTCTCTACACAGTTCCTACTCATGTGTCCCTTCTTATGGCAGTAGAAGCACGTCCCTGTCATGTCTTCACAATGTTTTGCTAGGTGTCCTATTTTATTGCCTTGAAAACACTTCCTCAACTCGTGTTGTTTCTCTTCCTTTTTACAATCTTTCCTAATGTGTCCTTCTTCTCTGCAATTGTAACATCTCACTATTCTGGGTTTCCTGTTATGTGGGTTGTATTCTGGTGGTCGTGTGTGCAGTCCCTCTAGTGCTGGGATACTTATCATCATTACCCTATCACTTAGTGTCTCTTTCTGTTTGTTTATACTTTTATCATGTTCTATAGCTGACTCCCTGAGAGCACTTACAGTGGTTCCTTTCCAGTATGGTAATGAAGTTTGCACCCTTCTTTTCAAGTTTTCCCTGAGGCCATCCATTAAAACTTTAACAGCAACCTCTCTGTAATATAGATTATCTTTTATGTCTGGCACCCCAGTACATTTGCCCATTGCTATCAAAGCTCTGCAAAAATAGTCTGCTGCATTTTCACTATCTTTTTGCTGGATACTAAAAATTTTACTCCAGTCCACTATCACTGGGAAATATGTGGCCAACTGTGTGATTATATGTCTAATATTGTCCTGATTATCATCCTCGGTTAAGGATTCATCCTCCTCCAACATACAATCCTTAATGAACTTTTGTATGTCAGTATTGAGAGGAAGACAGGTCTTCAATAATACTCGCCAATCTTTATTAGTTGGCTCATACACATTACCATAATATCTAATAAACTGCTGACATTTGGTCAAGTCTTTTCTAGGATCAGGGAAATCAGACAAAATTGAAAATGTTTCAGACCTAGTGCATGGATTATGCTTTGCTACATGTTTTAAGGGAACATCACTATTCCTGTCTGCTTTCCCATTGGGAACTGCTGCTGTGCAGACAGGATGTAAGTCTACCAAATCACTAAAACTAGTTGCTGAAATTGCTGCTGCCGTACAATGGATGTCTCCCCCTGTGTTAACCTTTTCATTATCCTCACCACTTTCAGCAGCTGCCCCTGCTGGTGGGACCGTTCCTCTTCTTTTTCCTGAAACATTACTTTTAATGTTACTTAAAACAACATACAAGTTACTAGTTACAGTTTTTACATTTTTGGTATTGGCTGTACTTCCCGCCCCGACCGAATTTATCGGGGGCGTGTTTGCGCTCAGTTCGCCACGCTTTGCAACGCACACTTCCGGAATGCTTGTTTCCGGTACGCTTACTTCCGCTGAACACGTGTTTTTCCTTACACTCACTTCCGCTGTGCGTTCGCTGCTCTGCCACGTGTTACCTTCCATTTGCCACGATTTTAAACAATGATTATGTGCATTTCTCACTTTCGTTGACTTAATCAACCGTACTTTATCTTTTACGGTATTTAGCACCTCTGCATTAAAACTCCCTGTTGTTGGGAAAGGCCTATCACATTCTTTGGTCATTTCGACCCACGTGTCACAATACACAGTTGCGTATGCACCATATTTTGCACACATGAGAAA
The DNA here is from genome assembly GCA_036250195.1 of Mixophyes australis. NCBI lineage: Eukaryota > Metazoa > Chordata > Amphibia > Anura > Limnodynastidae > Mixophyes > Mixophyes australis. The sequence continues at coordinate 39,340,474 of JAVHZZ010000010.1, read as the reverse complement.
CCTCGCTGACTCAATAAGACCTTCCTTAGGCAGTAAACTGGCAATCTCTAGCGTATGCCTAGCACCCATGTTGCACAATATACTTTCTACCCGGAACACAGACACACCGCAATGCTCTGTTCCTTCCGGCCAAATGTGAAACACAGACACACCGCAATGCTCTGTTCTTTCCACCAAATAATTTCAACTCTGTTGCTATACTCATCGCTAGAGATCTATAATGCTCGGTGAACGTATTTCCTGTAGCCGCGCTCACTCGCTTTTCTCGCCCCTGGCGAGGGTCCCTAATACAGAAATATCACTGTGGGCCCCAAGGGCTATCAGCTCCTCGATACCCTGGCTCAACCACAAAAATCTGCTGAGTTTATTATCGCTGGGAGCGCAAAGTCGATACAATCAACCTGCCTTTCCAGTATAATTCCTCCTAGCTGCTTCACCAATTCGCACTAACGGTGCGACCGGATCGCACTGCCTACCAATACTAATTATTAGCAAACCTTGCGATCTATTGGTAGCGCTTTGCGAAAACCCAGTTTTCGCATTCGGTATACCTGCCCTGTATACCGTCCTTCAGTTGGGCAATCCGCCTCGTCAGACAGCAACTGAGCACCTCAACAATAAAACAGTGTATCTACGTTACAACATCACACACTATACACCTTTTCTGCGCAGAAAATCAAAAGTTCCCAACAATAGTAATAATGTCTCAGAGGCTTTCACAAGTAATTATACTATGCATGTATAATAACTATCAAAACAATTGTTCAACCACGTGGCAAATCTACCGGAAGTTTGCGTACGCACAGCAGGAAGTACACATACGCACAGCAATGCAATACACTTTAAACCATTAAAACGACAATAAAAAGAAACATTTTTCTTTCTTGTCCCTAGATTCTAATTAGCGTTCCTTCAGTCTATGCAACAACGGACATTCGGTTTCGCAACACACAGTGAACCACAGGTATTAGACGTATTACGTTCTTTCCTGCTTTATACGACGCGTCCGTCCATCCACCCTTTGTTGAGGAACCGAATATCGCAAGCGTTGCATACCTGCCGGTAACGTAATTCCTAACTCACGAGCCCCCATATTATTAAAGTAATTTTATCGTTTTAAAATAAGCATTGCCCAATCAATTGTATGTGTGTCCAAAGCACATGGTGGTTTATTTTAGCAGATGTAAATAGTCAACAATTCAATACATTATTATATCATGATAAAGTACAGTACAGCACAGCCAATACCAAAAGATAAGTACATACCAAATGCAATCGCTTGCGCACGCTGCGCAACCACCGGACCCGATGGACAATATTCTGTATAGAATATTGTGTCAGAGTTGACTGAGGCCCCAGTGAGATGCAACTAATATATATACAGTCAGTGTTTCATTGTGAACAATAGAGATGACGTAGATTGTTTCTATAGGTCCAGACATTGGGTGGGTCCAGGCCAGACAGGTAATAGGTTGATTCAATCTAAGGAATCCAAAGGTGGGGGTCTTCTCTCCAGGGGGTCTGCTCCTTTTCATAGCCAGTATCATACAAAGGTTTTACTCTCTAATATCAATAACTAAAGTATGCAATGTGCGATCTCTTCGCCGACTGCACCAGACAGCTGCTGATGATTAGGGCTTCAATATGATATCAGGCATGACACCTTTCCTATTACCTAAACCTTTAATAACACTACAATGTACATATAATCAACATATACATATATATATATATATATATATATATATATATATATATATATATATATATATATAGACTAATAATAAACCGAATACTATCTGCTCCTGAATTACAGTGTAACAGAACCAATATGAAATTATATAAATAACTAACTGTTGTAATGCGAGTGTGTGCGTGCGTATTTTACCGTGCGAACGCACCACGTCACGTAACACGTGGCGTACGCTTCGCAATACGCACGGCAAACCAATATTAAACCAATATACTTTCGTTCATCCAATTATACGACTTCAACACAACGTACCCCAAGTATTTGGCCTCACGCATGGCCAATGTGCGTTTCTCCCTGAGTGAAGCTAATACTGCCTCCACTTTGGGTAGATGTGTCTCCCAGTCATAGGAGTGGATGACTATACCATCTAAGTATGCAGTTGCATGCTCCTGGTGTGGTTTTAAGAGACGATTCATGGCACTTTGGAAGGTGGTGTGAGCCCCATGTAGCCTGAAAGGCAGAACTTTGTATTGGAATAACTCATCTGGGGTTGAAAAGGCTGCCTTAGCCTTGGCAAATGGCATTAAGGAAATCTGCCAGTAGCCTTTGGTTAGATCTAACGTTGTGAGGTACCGACTATTGGCTAAGGTTTCCACTACTTCATCAATACGGGGCATCGGATATATGTCAAAATGGGAGACTTAATTTAATTTCCTAAAATCGTTGCAAAAATGAATACTCCTGTTTGGTTTGGCCACTAATACATTTTTTTTTTAATTTCCTGTTTCACAGCTAAACGTCTAGCTTCAGGAATGCGGTATTGTCTTGCTCTCACCACCACCCCTGGAGGTGTAACTATGTCATGTTCTAGGAGCATGGTATGCCCTGGCACCTCAGAAAACACTTCAAGGTCCCTCTGAACCATTTCCTCAGTTTGTCGTCTCCACCCTGGCGACAGATCGTCCCTTATGGGAACTTTGTTTTCCTGTACAACTGTGTTTACCAACGTGGCTTGTGGCTCCTCCCTATCATGCCAAGGTTTCAACAAGTTGACATGATATGTCTGAATAGATTTTCTCCTGCCTTCCTACCTGATTTTATAATTAACAGTCCCCACAGCCTCAATCACCTCATATGGCCCTTGCCAATGGGTTAAGAGCTTACTCTGTTGTGTGGTTACCAGAACCAGAACTTTAACACCTGCTTAGAAAGCCCTAATTGCAGCTCACCTATCGTAGTTTCTTTTTTTGTCTCGCCTGTGCTTCACACATATGTTGTTGTACCAATGGGGTGATTTCTTCAACCTGTCATACAACTGGGACACAAATTGGATCACATTGGGTTCTTTTGGGCTCTGTTTCTCCCAGCACTCCTTCAGAACATCCAAAATGCCTGTCATACAACAATTCAAAGGGGCTGAACCCTGTAGATGCTTGAGGCATCTCCCTCACTGCACACATTAAATAGGGTAATAACACGTCCCGTTTCTTCTGAGTCACTGCCTTTCTCACCATGTGTTTCAGTGTCCTATTAAAACATTACACTAACCCGTCAGCCTGCGGGTGATATACTGATGTGTTTAACTCTTAACAACCGGCATAGCTCTTTCATTAGACGGGACATTAAGGGAGTACCCTGATCAGTCAAGACTTCTTTGGGGATACCCAACCTGGTACAATACAGAAGGAATTATTTTGCAATTGTACTAGACTTTATAATGTGCAAAGGTATAGCCCGGGATACATGGTGGCATAGTCCACTATGACCAATACATACTGATGGACATGGGCCGTCTTCTCTTAAGGGCCTACCAAATCCATACCAATATGCTCAAATGGGGTCTGCACCACAGGAATGGGAACTAGAGGGGCCCGATAGTCTGTCTTTGGAAATGTTCGCTGACATACTGGACACATTCAACAAAACCTTTTTATTGCCTCCAAATAGTAAAATTGTATAGCAAGCGCTCCATTGCCACTATTGAAATTGAATGTTGTAAATATAATATAATGCTATAATATAACATAAATGCTCTATTGATTCTATTTGGAATTGGATGGTGGTTAAAGGCAATCTCAAAGAGGGGTATAGCTGATTATAGACCAATTAGTGGGTGAATATATAATATCAGAATAAAAATTACATGTATTTAATGACCTAAAAACATCAAAATATACATAACATTAATAACAGCTGCAAATAGATAAAACACAGTACAATAAGTGACAAATGTGTCACTAAACAATGGATAAATAAATAAATAACCAAGCAGATTGTGTAAATAAAGCCCAAATATTGCCAAAATAAGAATGTCCGGGAAATCTCAGTATATGAGAAAAATGGGTATATAGGTCCAATATGATAACAGTCTATGACCAACCTTGGTATCCTGCAACAGCGGAGTATGAGAGTCTAGAGATGTCCTGTTTGATGTATTCTTGATGGTAAAAAGTGTTCTAAATGTCCGTATATAAACAGAAGCGCTCACGGTGCTTAGAGCGGTAATCCACAAGCAGTCTGTGAAGAAATCGAGAAGCAGACAGGGTGCGTTCCACAGTAGAACGCACAACATTTCCTTCCGGTGTGACGTCACGTAATGGAGTGTGACCCAATGCGTTTCATTCGCTGGAGTGAATTTCCTCAGGGGAGCATGCTCAATCACGTAGCAGAGTGGGCATTTTGCATTTTCTTTAAAAAAATTAATAGGCTGGTATTGTTCTTTACACTCAAATTGTACTGTGCCATAGCTATGGATTCCCATTAGTCCCCAGAAGATCAGGAGCACTAAGCAGCTGCTGGCACCAGTCATGATGATGATGATAATAATAATCCCTGTACCTCTACATCATCTGCTAAAGTCTATCATAAAGTGCATAGTGTTTGTAAGTCAGGAAAACAAAAATAAAGAAAACAACTTTTACCTCAGTAAAGAAAAAATCACCTTTACTCAAGGCCAAGTTAAGTGCCGGAAAAAAAATGCCAACATGCCATTCTACACACGCAGTGGCAAGAAAAGATTCAGGCCTTCACCTTACTTTAGGAATGCTAGTTCTTCAAATGTACTTCAGACATATTCTTGTAAGTCAGTGATGACGATGGAAGACCTTCTCATTCTGACTACAACAGTGGTGCCCAAATACTTCCAAGTGTAAAAGCAGAGCTGGAAGAAAGTAGCAAGGCCTTGCAAGAAAATGTTGGTTCTGATCCAGATATGACACAAATACCTGAGGAGAGTCTTGACCTTTTTGATACAGTACTCACAAAGAAGCCTCCTGTCAGCATGTGTTCTGATGTGTGCAAGAGCAGGCCAAGTGTAGCCAGTGATACCCAAATTGAGGATGCTATTTTGGAACTCTAAGAGGATGAGGAGGAGATTTCTGTAGCTGATAACAACACTAATGAGGATGTTGATGACGATGATGTTTTTTGTGTAAGTCCTGTACTGGTGGAAGCAGTTGTTGACAGTGATAGCAAGAAGCCCATTGTCATGCCTGGGCAGAAGACAAAAAATTCCACCTCCTATGTCTGGAATTATTTTTACCCAAATCCTGACAACAGCTTTGTAGCCATATGTAGCATTTGTAAATCCACAGTCAGTCGGGGTAGGGGCATAAACCATTTAGGAACCTCATTCATGTGAAGAGAGTTCATGGGAAGTGTTTGGGAAAATCCGAAACGTATTACCACAAAATAACAGCAAGCAGTCCAGTATTAACTAGCTCCCTGCTCTCATCTAGATCACAGCCCCTGCAATCGACACCCCGACAACACCATCCTCATCCATATCCTCATTAGCGATCAGAGTTAGTCCTGCACCCAAGCCGCTTACGCTACATGAATCCTCCCCATACCAAGATTCCTGTGAAGATTTTGTGACCGTTAGGCCTACTGCTGCTGCTGGTGGTCCTGCTGCTGGGGGTGAATCTTCCTCCCATAAGCAGCCCAAGAAAAAGACTACTAGTACTTTACAACAATTAACTGTGAAACAATCTTTTGCTAGAGGAAGCAAGTATGACAGTCACCCAGTCGCAAAGCAGATCACAGACGCCATGGCGACTATCCTAGTGTTAGATCTGCATTCAATATCCACTATTAACGCAGCTGGTTTTTCACAGTTAATTGAGGTCTTGTGTCCCCGTTACCAAATTCCATCGCAACACCATTTTTCAAAAAAAGCTATTCCTCAACTGTGCCAGAACGTTCGCAAAAATGTCATAATTGGGCTACAAAATACCATTCCACCCACTGTACACTTAACCACAGATATGTGGACAAGTGGAAGTGAGCAAACAAAAGATTATATGATTGTGACAGCCAACTGTGTTCACGATTCACCTTCACAAGCAGGAATAGCAGCAGCATGTACACCACTACGTAAAATTTCTCACAGGCAGGCTACTCTTTGTATCACCGGCTTCACTAACAGGCATACAGCTGATAATTTGTTAAGAAAACTAAGGAATGTCATTGATACATGGTTTATGCCACTTGGACTCTCCCCAGGATATGTCATTTCTGATAACACCAACAATTTTGTGATAGCATTACAGCTGAGTGAATTCCATCACATTCCCTGTTTTGCTCACACAATAAACTTAGTGGTGCAGAGCTTCTTGAAAAATAGCCGTGAGGTGCAGGAGATGCTTTCGGTGGCCCGTAAAATTTTGGGAAATTTCCAAGATTCTGCCACAGCATGTAAGAGATTGCAGCAGAACAATTTAATTTAACTTAAGCAAGAGGTGTTAACAAGGATGAATTCCACCCTGTACATGCTTCAGAGGATGGAGGAACAGCGCAAAGCCATCCAAGCGTATTGCACAAGCCATGACATTGGGAAAGGTGCGGTAATGTATTTCAGTCTTGCACAGTGGAAAATCCTTTTTGTTTTGTGCAAGGTACTGAAACCATTTGAAGTTGTGATGTGTGAAGAGAGTTCAGACACTGCTAGCTTGAGCCAAGTCATTCCCTTAATTTGACTTTTGGAAAATCAGCTTGAGAAACTGTAGGGGGAGATGAAAGAAAGCAATTCCGCAAAGTATGTTGGCCTTATAGATCAAGTACTTAATTCGCTTCTCCATGATCCAAGAATTAATAAAATCTTGAAGTTGGATCACTATGTTTTGGCGACTGTGCTTGATCCTAGGTTTAAGACCTATGTAGATTCTTTGCTTCCAATTGACCGAAATCTGAAGAGATGCTAGGAGCTCCTGGTCAGCAAGTTGACCGATCGAGTGGTCCGTGGCTTGACGGTGTCTCCTCCTTCAGTTTCTCAGGCAGCTGCTGCTCGTAAGAAATTGCGCTTTCCAAAGAGAAGCAGGGTTGACACAGGTGGCAGACCACAACAGTTTGACATCTGGTCTGGTTTGAAAGAATTTAGCAAAAAAAGTTTGCCCTCGGCCATAACTCCATCCGATCCTACTATTAACATGCAAAGGATGGTGGAGGATTATTTTCAAGAGTTCATTGAAATTGACATGTCAGACAGTCCCTTTCCATACTGGGAGGAAAAACAAGCAATTTTGAAACCCATGTACAAACTCGCTTTCAATACCTAAGCTGCCCACCCTCCAGTGTGTACTCAGAAAAAGTTTTCAGCACAGCCGTAAACTTTGTCAGTGATCGACGTAGGAGGTTACTCCCTAAAAATGTGGAAAAGAGGATGTTCATCAAAATGAACTACATCTTCCATGAGGAAGGCCTTTACCGGCAAATACAACCAAGTACTGACACTTATGTAATGACGGATTCCAGCGGAGATGACTTAATAGTCTGTGATGATGATGTACACACTGATAGGGGTGAGGATGATGCTGAAGATGATGACGACAACATCTTGACAGTGTAGAATTAATTTAACAGCACTGTTGGTCTAACCTGCCTTTAGGGCATTGATGGCTGGCTTAGTGGGGGCCCAAACAAACCAAGCACTTCAGCCACAAACATGGAAGCCCTTGTTGCTGAAGTGCTTGGTTTGTTAAAGTGTGTATGTTCGTTGTAAGATCCAACATATGGGTGGGTGGGAGGCCACAAGAACAATTCCATCTTGTATTACTTTTCTATTGTGAGTTTGTGACACTGGTGTGTGGCAATGTTTTCTAGATGTGATGTAAACTGCAGTGTCTTTGTGTAGTATTTGGCTGAAAGTGTATGAAAAGCGTATTGTGACCTGTGAGATGGTAAAAATTGAATCGAAATGATTGGAAATTAGTGTTAGTGAGGTTAATAATAATGTAGGTACAAAAAATACCTAAATGATGTGATTTTAGCCCAAAAAATGGAATTTTGTAAAAAATAGCAAACCAAAACCAAGACACGCAAAGGCGGTTTTGGTAAGACAAAAACCAAAACCAAGACACGCAAGGACGGTTTTGGCAAAACCCGAAGGTAATCTAGATCCAAAACCAAAACATGGGGGTCAGTGACCATCATATATATATATATATATATATATATAAAAAAAAAAATTTTTAACCAGCCGTATATTATATGACTGTTAGTTTCACCAATGCATACTAATTTCATGGATTTTACTATTTAAAAAAGATGTTTTCAAAATTCACAGACTGGAATATCTAGTCACTGTTGAAGATCTCTGTAAAGGTTATTTTAACCTAATTAGACATAATAGTAATGACGAGGCCAGGGTTTATGAAATTAAAGTTGAGATGTTATAATGATGCTTTATTGAGAAAGTATATAATAATAATTTATAAGAGGTATAAGTAGTAGAATAATTGACCGACTTGAATCAAAGGAAAATAAAGGTTTCCCTTTATTGTTTAATTTAATCATTTTATTGTTTATAAAATTAATACTAGCTGACCTGTTTTGCAGAGTGAGTCTTTAATAGATAACTTTTAACTCAATCCAGTTTTTAAACCATGACTAAAGGCAATATCACCATGGGCAAAAATAAGGCTATAATGTGGTAGATTGAATTCAGTGAGGTGTGTCTCTATAATTGTCCACGGAAACACATCATGCTGATGAGTGAAGATTCCGTACCATAATTGCCTGCATATATATATATATATATATATATATATATATATATATATATGTGTGTGTGTGTGCTACAAAACACGGTTTAACATAGTTTCCTTTGCCTAGATATACTAGAAAAAGTTATACTTATCTGTTCATATCCATGGAACGCTGTAGTTGGCATATTGGTGTCCTTTGGATTGACGTCATTTCTGCTGTTGTACTGGAGATATACAGGTGCCAAGGGGCAAGGGAATCTCAAAGCCATGAGGCAGAGTAATATGTTAAGAATGGAGGATAAATGTGTGAAATTATAGTAGCTGGTGGAGTCAAATATGCGCTTTGGGATAAGCAATGGAGTGGAATGGAAAAGTGGTTGCAAAAGAAAAACAGGCATATAGCATGGCCAGGGCCCCTGGGCTAAGGGGGCCTCCATTCCCCCGTGAGGCCCCCAATGTGAGCCGCCCCCCCGCCTCCCCCCCCATGAGCCCCCCAAGCACTTACCTGTCAGTACAGTCCTCCTTCCGCGGCGCGCTGTAAGCTCCTTACTGAGGAGATCTCGCGAGAGTTCACGAACTCTCGCGAGATCTCCTCAGTAAGCAGATTACTGAGCGGCGCCGGGGAAGGAGGACTGTACTGACAGTGCTCAGTAGCATTGATCGGGCTGGGGGCGCCCCCGCCCCCGGACCGATCAATAATGCTGCTGAGGACTTTGAAGGGCCCCCTGGATGCCTGAGGCCCCTGGGCTATAGCCCAGATAGACCTCGGGTTAACCGGCCCTGAGCATGGGGCCAGCAGAGGGAACATTATAGGAACTGGTGAAAATAATTTGGGAAACAGAGAAATGGGGAAAGATGGAAATGGTTGCGTAAGGCTGTAAATTGACATCAAAGGATCAACTACAGTGCTTCACAGCTAGGGAATGGATAAGTAAATCCTATGTTGATGGTCTGCTAAGTATTGTATATACATCAATATAAATTGTATAGCAATTACACTGGAATGATTAAAGCATTTTGTTCGTAAAGCCTCCCTGGTAAGGGAGTCAGTGCCACATAATAGCCTTAATAGCCATAATAGTGTTATATGGGTATTAATGTAAATCTTACAGAAACGGCACTAAAATGGTTAAAGTATTTTATTTTCAGTGTTAAGGATTTTATCTCTGTGTAAAGTACTACAAGTAATAATAATCCATTAACACCAGTATGACTGAGCCAGTTGGGAGGAATTACATAACTTCTACTAATTATTACTGCTTTAAAATCACTTGGTTGTAGTGTCTCTTGAAACATCAACTTTTTGTATGATCTCATAGGCTTCAGAATATCAAGACATTATGGTCGCAAACTGAAATCTTGTATAACTGAACATATCCTAAATTTTACACACAGTTTATTTAATGTACTTTGCCTTATGCATACTGAAACAATAATATCTATCTATATTCTGTGGCATAAAAGCTATCATAATGTATTGGAGAAGACGTGACATTACTAAATCAATATGGTAGACTAATACAAACTGAACTCATACAATATACACTCTCAGCAACTGCAGTTAAAAAAATAAGAGTGACCTCATTATGGTATTCAGTTAAAATACATTGTTTTATTATGGAATTATTTTGTATTTTTTAAATCATTTTATCCTATATTTCATTTAATATTTCTAAAACAACTTTGCTGTTTTTTTTCTTTATTGTTTAAGTTAGTTATTTTCTCCTCCAGTTAAAATAATATAAGTGTATTGATACACTGTATACCATTATTATATATGGTATCACATTTTTAAAACTCACATAGAAACAAAGTTATTGACATTTTGAATCATAGTACTAAATTTAATTTTGTTTAAAATTACTTGAAGTGGTAATCATTATGTTTTTATAGCAAGCAGATGAATTAGGTGTACTCTGTGATACAAACTAACAAAAGGTCTACCAAGCTTCAAGGACAAAGATGCAGATATCAATTCTGCAATATAGCAGTAATTTCTAGGTACATATTTCATATATAAATAAAACTCCAACTTCAAAAAAGTGTTGTCTTCCCATAATAAACAGTCCTTATATAAGCAACAAACTGTCAGGAGCCACCTAGATCTTCTTGGTAGTATTGGCTCATACTGTGCTGACATTTTGCCTTGTTTACAGAATTAACCTCTGACTGTTGCCTGTCTTGACCTTTGGCCTCATTTACTCAATATCTCTATGACTACTACAAGCGGTTTTCCTCTTGACATTTGGGCTAGTTTACTGGGTATCTCTATGACTAGTACCAGAGGTTTTCCTGGGCTTGTTACTAGGAAATCTCCTACTTGATTTTTGGCATCTACTTTGTATATGCTCTTTTGTTACCAGTAGATCCAGTCTATTTGACCACCAAAATATTTATGGTAACCACATGTTGTTGGACCAGATATTGCTGTATTTTTGCATATATCTCCATTCCAGAATTCCTTGTAGTTCTACTACCTTCCATAGTAGTCTCCAGTATACCACCACAGAGTGGGCACTACTACTCTGAGTTAAGTCATGGTACTAGTAAGCACATAGCGTCCTATCGGAAATGCAGCTGCTATTGGATAAAGACTTCATTGAGGTGGTTCTAATAACTTATTCTGTGCTGGCGTCTGTCCTAACAGAAATTCAGGCATTTAGGTCCTGATTTGGGATTGAACAGTAGTAATTTTTGTTATTGTAATTTTGCTTGCCATGTAAAATTTGTTGTACTGAGCATGCACACAACATGCCCCATGTACTGCATGTACCTCACACGTGCAGCCCCTTGAGCTTCGATAGGAAGGTAAGAGACATTCATGTGCAAGTTCAGTACAGTAAAAGAGTGGCCATGCAAGTTAACCATGTTCTACCGCATGTTTTTAGTATTAGAAATGTGTATTTTGTAGTCTTATTTGTTGAGCCTGTACAAAGTAGGCACAAGTTTTACATTTGTCATACAAGTACTAACTTGCTAATTCGTTATATCCATATTATTGTCTAATATAGTTATTTTATCTTCCTGCTCTGAACCAGAGCTTGGAAGATATGGAATGCTATAAATCTATTATTGGCTCATAGCATTCAGTGTCTTATTTGTCCTGTACAGTGATTATTATATAGATAAAAAAAAAACAGTGAGCAGTAAAGTTGAAGTATCTTGAACCAGTGGAAGACACAGCATCACAGAGCTTTGAGAACAGTATTTACTTGCATTTTTCATATTTAGAACCAGATATGGCTTTAATATATTAATGTTGGCAGCAGATATGGCTCAAGGTTCTAAATAACAGCAAATATGGCTCTACATATTTTTCTTGGCATATCATATACCTCAGGTTTGTATTCTTGGCACAAACGATGGCTCAATTTACTAATATTTATATTAGATAAAATTTGCTAATTGGCACCCCGTATACAAGGCAGAAACAAATCTGATGCCAAATCATACATTGCATCATGTTTGTTAATGTTTAATATGAAGGTCACAAAAATGGGTTCCGTTTTTACACTGGTCAAGTGAGGTCTGACTGCATAATTATCTGTCAGGCATATGGCAATGCCAAGCAGAAAATTATGCAGCCATAGGTAATGGGAGTCCCCTCCTTTAAACAATGTAGCATTTGAGAACGTATTCTCTGGTCTGGATATATATATATATATACATGTGTGTGTATGTCTATATGTGTGTGTATATATATATATATATATATATATATATATATATTTATATATATATATATATATATATATATATATATATACACACACTGCGCCTGATTCATTAAGGAAACTAAGGCAAAAGTAATGAGTAGCTTTGAACCTCGGCAAGACCATATTATATTGGAGGGGGAGGTAAATTTAAAATATGAGGACAGATTTATAAATGGGGTAGAGCATATCCTAGAACAATTTTTAATTTCAGTGTACAAATAAAGTATTTGGTCCTACATGATTATATATATATATATATATATATATATATATATACAAGGTATGTCTATTGAATAACGAGACTGATTAAATAGCTCGCCTTTATTTATTGGTATTACAAATTTAATGTTTGTCCCCTTCAATATACTCCCCATTTGCACTAATACATCGCTATGGTCTTGTTTTCCACTGGTCGAAGGCATGGAGCAAATCAATTTCTGTCACTTGTTTCAACATATCTGCCATTTTCTTCTTTACAGCATCAACTGACTCAAACTGTATCCCTTTAAGCACTGATTTATCTTTTGGGAAAAGATAAAAATCGCAAGATGCTAAATCGGTTGAATATGGAGGATGTTCAAGTGTAGTAATGTGTTTGTCGCTCAAGAACTGCTTCACAGAAAGTGATGTGTGAGCAGGCGCATTGTCCTGGTGAAGATGGAAACCATTCTTCCACAGTTGCGGCCATTTCTTTCTTACTCTTTCTTTCAGCTTTTGCAAAACTTCCTTATAATAATGCTGATTAAGTGTTGTGCATTCTGAAACCCATTCTTCCAAAATTACATCATTGATATCGAAAAAACAATGAGCATAACTTTGACTGGCTTTAACAAACTTTTTTCATTCTTGATGATGACGATGTTTTCCAGTGCATTGACTGGTTTCAGGATTGTACTGGAAGATCCAGGTCTCATCAGAAGTGATTACTTTATGAAACAGGTTTGGATCTGTGTCAAGTTGCTGCAGAATGTCAGCACAACATTTCTTGTGACGTTCTTTTTGCTCTGGTGTGAGAACCCTTGGGACGATCTTTACACAAACTTTCGTCATGTTAAGATCCTCACGCAAATTTTTTCATATGGTGTCTTTGTCAATGTTCACGGATTCAGCTATCATTCGAACACTGAGTCGGCAGTCTTTTCGAACAATCTGACTGATTTTTTTCTACATTTTCTTCAGTTCTTGAAGTGCACGGTCGTCCAGGGTGTTCATCGTCTTCAACATTCTCATGTCCCTTGCTAAATCTTTTGTGCCACTCAAACACATGCGCACGAGACAGGCAGTCATTCCCATAGGCCGTAGTATGCATTTGAAAACATTCTGTTGGTCTTTTGTGCAATTTTACTAAATATTTCAAATTGTTGTTCTACTTTTAAACTTAGCAATTTTTTGGCACTCTACAGAAAACACAACCAAACTAAATGGCGATTCACAATCAACTGAACATCATAGAGTGTTGCAGCTTGTCATGCAGGTTCAGACCAGTTCAAGGTTACTACGTATGCAGTTATAACCGGTTCTTACTGCTTTGCTTACTAGGTGTAATCACAGTCTCGTTATCTAGTAGACATACCTCGAGTATATATATATATATATATATATATATATATATATTTTACAACAATTTAAATTAGCAATATTAATAAGTGTATGACAGAGTTAAATAGGTAACAAGTAAAATTATTTAAATCTTCAGGACTCAGGACAAGTAAACTGAAAATATTGTGACTTTAAAGAAAACAGGTAAAGATTAAAGATTTTCTTGGATCCAACATAATGAAAGGGTATGCAGTCAACGGGTAAACATTCAGAAAGTCACCAACATTAGGTCAACAATTGAAATATCGACAATAATATTAGGTCGACAATTCAAATCAAATGTCAATAGTATTATTAAGTCGACAATTGAAATGTAGACAGTGGTTAGGATTAAGGGGACATTATAACTATACCATGGAGTCCAAACTTTATCAAATGAAATTAAGCAGATGTGTCATATATTCCATTTGGCTATGAAACATAATCTTTGTATTGTATCACTTTTAAAAAGGGGGGGTTTTATTTTTTCCAAATTTTTTGTAATTAAAAATCTCACAGCATTGCATAGTTAATTTGTCTTGTTGGCGACTAATAGACTTAATAGGTTTGCTTTGTAGGAACATTAACGGTTTGGCTGAAGTTTGATAATTTGTTTAAAAAGATTAGAGACTGTGTTACAAAATAGAATTCATTTAAGTCAGTCCCACCAAATGTTCGAAAAGTATCTACTAATCCACAGTGTCTGCAACAAATATCAAAAGATTGAAGAAACATACATTGTAGTCTGAAACTGGACACCATCTAGTATATACTTTTATCTGATGGTTACATTAATTGATCACTTTGCAATTCTTTTTTTTTGTTTTTGTTTCTATCCAGTCCTTATTATCAAGAGTCTTCAAAGTATATTTTTCCCGGTTGTCCTCATGAGTTGTGTGGGTCTGCATCAAGGACTACATTACAGAGAACTGATATGATTTTCCTATGTACCGAATATGTGCAAAGACATTCAAATTGTATAATTTTGGGTAGTTTAGATTGATATACAGTATGTCTAAGAAGATTAAACTTTTCATCTGATTCTATTGATAATGCATAAAGTTGGGAATCTTGTGTTTCTCATGAACTTCTAATAAAGATCTGGAGGCAAAGTCCCCAAGTTTATCCTCCAAGTTTGAAATTTTGTTCATTCTATTCCATATGGTGAGAGCAAACTTAATAGTGGGAAATGTATAGTCTGAGACTGGACTGTGTTTCCATTGGAGCTAAAAAAGCATTTCAAGAAATTCTTGAAGCAGAAAAATATTTTTAACATCTAGCCATTTATTAATACTAGCTGGTATATGCCAGGTTATGTGACTTGGGTTGTCTGATAATATCTGCAGAGGACTGGAAAACCCAGACTTGTTCTATCCTTTTGAATCGATATGAAATTGAACCCATATGGTTACAGACATGATAAGTGTAATGTGTTTTAAGTCAATTTGTAATATTTCTCATCTGCTCCGTAATTCTGATTTTTAGTTATCTCATTGTCATCTTCACAATTTGGAGTCCCAATTGGACATTCCTTTAACTAACTTACTATGTAGTATCACAGATAATGTGATCCTTAATTTCAACACTGTCCCCAGTTACCTGGATATGAATTGTGTGATTTACTCCATACTGGTATGGGGAAGTGACCTACAACGTTTACATTTGACACATTGGCAAAAACCTAGTTGTCTACCACCAAATACTACTTTGCTGATGTTTGTGTATGAGTTGATTGACCAATTATTAATTCAAATCTGCTGTTTTTTTCAATACAACATATGGGTATTCTAGTGATCCATCCTTCAATGTTTCTTTAGTATCGATCTTATGAGCTGAATTTGAATGCTGAATAGAAAACTGTAACATTCATTTGATTCATACAGATTAATTCTTTTTAAGTGAGTAATACTTGTCTATGTAAATGTTTTATTGTTTCAGAGGCTTTATTGATCTTAATTGATTTGTAAATGTTGCTATGGAATTTACTTTTAAAATCACCTTGTTCTACACAGTATTCAATCTTAGAGCAGATTTGCCTGACTCTCTTAAATAAATCTATTCCCCAATTAATGATTACTAATGGCCAAAATGTAACTGTACACATATATTGGTTTGTAAAATGTCCAAGATTAAGATTTCAAATTCTAAAAATTCAACTGTTGTATTGATAAACTATGTTGTAAACTCTAAAATGAAATGGTTATTGTTGAAATACTCCATAAATTCCAATGTGGAGTCCTAAATACCTTTCCAAATTAATGGAATATCATGATATTGCTAAAACCTAAGTTTGGCCCATAGCAACCATCCTTCCATATAAACTCCTCCTCTCATTTACTCATGAAAAAGTTCAAATAACTTGGTGCAAAATTGGTTCTAATAGTGTTGCGCCTTGTTCTAATTAATAGTAACCCTAAAAACAAAAATAATTATGTTTCAAAATTATTGTTGTTTTTTTTAAAGTATTTTTTACTATCAAATTTTGATTGTGGTCTATATAAGTTTTGAGTGATTCATCATGGCCCAGGACTATATAGTAATGATTTTCCCATTTGATGTCCTCAAGGGTTCTCTGTGCACTGTCTTTTATATAGGAAGGTTGAGCGCTTGCATATTTTTTGAGGAAATAAAAATATACTGAGATAAATTCGTTGTTAATGAGGTGACACCTAAATCTACTGGTCTAACTGATAGTCCCTTAGTATCCTTCTGCACGTTGGGTAACTATAAAAAAAATAAAGCTGGAATAATGGGGTGAGCATATCAAGAAGCTGTTACGACTTCCCAGTAACCATCATAAGCTTTTAGAACAAGCAGAAGAGGTCTTCACCCACAGCAGCCGCATTTCTTATAGAGCTAGATGCACTCACAGGTACTTGGATGCTCCCCAGGACTTGTACTCAGAGTTGTAAAAGCTTATAACCAAAACTGGAAGCACATAGGCTGGATACACACTACAGTGTTATCAGCCAATTGTGTTATCGGGCCAATCACACGATAAATGAGTGTTTGGCCCAGTATCACATTAGTATACACTGCAACAATGAATGATTATCGTTCCAAAGCTCATCGCATTTCATTTGATTTTTAAACTGACCTAAAAATCTTGTTCAATGATGGAACAATGTTGTTCCGATTCTGCAGTGTGTTTGCCCTCATGACCGGCAGTGTCCATAGGTCTCTACGGAATGTGCAGAGTCACTGGGGTATATTTACTAAACTGCGCATTTGAAAAAAGTGGTGATGTTGTCTATAGCAACCACTCAGATTCTAGCTGTCATTTTGTAGGTTGTACTAAATAAATAAATGACAGCTAGAATCTTTTTCAAACCTGCAGTTTAGTAAATATACCTCACAAAATTTTCCGCCGATGGTTATATCAAATGAAAAGCACAAATCTGAAGATAAATCATGTAAAATGTATTTAGTCTGTACACATGAATTGGCATGCTGATTGGGACTTTTTTTTTTAAATTGTCGGTAAAATCGTTAAGGATATCTTATCGGGAGAAATTTTGTAAAGTGTGTACCCAGCCATAAAAGGCACAGGATAGCCAGGGCCATCCAGAGGTCGAGGGTCAAAGGCAAGCAAGAAGGGTTGCAGGAATAGGCCAAAAGGTGACGGTTAGCAGCAAACAAGTGAGGTCCAGGTAACAAGCCAGAAGTTACGCTTTTACTCTTAGCCCTTAAGGACACCTTTGTGTAACCCTTCCCTAAATTGCACTAATAACTCTTTGTGAAATTCCATTGTGGGATCCCTTTCTAATTTGAAGCATGAAGCTGTATATTCCAAAATGTTAAAGACATCCTTTAAATAATCTCTAAATCTGTTGAGGAGGACCAATCCTCTGCCTTCTTAAGCCAGTTTCACAAGAAGTTAATCATTGTCTCTTAATAATTTTAATGTTTTCGTTTCTTGCTTAGTGGTTTAATGGATCTCAAGTGTTGTTCTGGTTTTAATTTCTTTATATGTTTTTCTTACTAATAAGTGGGCTTTCATTTAGATACAAGTAAAATAGAGATGTAGATATGTTTGCCATCATTATAGAGGCTTATGGAAATATTCATTGGGGCATATTCAATTTGGGCGCGTTACCGCGGAAAGTGCCCATTATTGCTGGTATTACGGTACCGCAATAAGGCGGATTTTCGTATGCAACGGGCTGCGAACGAAAATCCACGTTATTGCGGTACTGTAATACCGCGGACTGGAACCCGAATTAAATATGCCCCTTTGAGTGTTAATTTATGCACAAACTTACATAGATCCATATATGCCTCAAACTTGTTTAATTTGAACCTTTATTTAGTATTTGCATTTGTGCTGTTGTTAATGTGTGATTCAAATAAAAAAATCCTGCAGAGTCTGGAGAGTCATTGATGTAGAAAGTGAATATTGAATATTGAGACCCATGTATGAAACCTCTCCTCCCCTTCTAATATGTTTGATTTTCTTGTTTGTGCTCCTATATTGTTGGTAACTAGTGTTTTTCTTTTCTCAGGCACAACAGACACCTCACGTTCCTGCATTAAAAACTGATAAGTATCTGTCCCATTTAAGCATTGTTCTTAAACCTTTTAATCAGAGATTGTTAAACAGCTTCCTCTATGTCTATGTTATTGATGTCACATTCAAATCTAACAACTATATCTCAATGATTACTCATAACTAAAATTGTACTTGTTTGTTAAATGTCTTGATTCATTAAGGAAAGTAAAGCAAAAAAATTAATAAATTGTCACCTTGGCAAAACCATGTTGCACTGGAAGGGGAGGTAAATTTAAAATGAGGTAACAGATTTATATTTTGAAAGGGCATGTTCTAGATCAACTTTAAATTTCAATGTATAAATAAAGCTATCAAGTATTTGTGTGCAACATGAAAAAACAGCCAGTATTTAAGTTATGTGCAAAATAATAAACTAATTTGCACCCCTTGCATTGTAACATGGTTTTGTCCAGGAGAAAACTTACTAAAAATGTTTCCTTACTTTTCTTAAGGAATCAGGCACTTGGTTTCTATGATCTTCCTGGATCAAGATTTCTATCTCTAAACATCTAAAAATTATTTTCAAGTTGCTAAAGTGTACTGTAAACTCCAAATTGCAAGAGTTGAGATACTCCATTCCAACAATGTATCCTCACTATCTTTTCAGATAAAAATGACATCATTTATTTGACAACTCTAGAGAGCCTGATTTGACCCAAAGTGATCATTATTCAATATAAAATGTTCTAATTTTTCACATAGAGTAAAG
This sequence comes from Mixophyes australis, assembly GCA_036250195.1. Classification (NCBI taxonomy): domain Eukaryota; kingdom Metazoa; phylum Chordata; class Amphibia; order Anura; family Limnodynastidae; genus Mixophyes; species Mixophyes australis. The sequence goes on along the minus strand of JAVHZZ010000010.1, from coordinate 39,321,246 downwards.
TCATTATGATAATACAACAAACGTTCAGCATTGATAAATGGTTAGTCAGGAAAATTAAGCCTCATTCAAAATGGAGCTGCACCAGTGATGGTAATGGAAATCTAACTACTAGGGAATTAAAGAAGTAAAGATGGGAAATTTAAAAAAATAGTTTAGCATTGTCATCAGTTAGGCATGGGTAGATTCTTTTTAGGGCAAAGAGACATGATTTTGCAAGGTAATGAAAGTGTGAAGTGAAGACCAGGTCAAAATCAATTATAATTCCAAGATTCCATACTTGTAGTTTGGAAGTTAAGGTAGTGTTGCTGACATATCAGCTGTGTGGTGTTAATGGAAGGAGGGAACACAGGGAGTTTTCTGTTGACATTTTAAATTTCAGGTAGAAGGAGAATATGACAGAGGAGGCATCTGGAAGACAGTCACTGGATTTGTTCAGGAGAGAGTTCTCAAAAGAAGGTGTAGAGTTGAAAGTCATCAGCATAGATGTTGTACTGAAAATAAAAACTCCCCATTGCATTTCTGAGGGGAAAAGTATAATGAGAGGGCACTGATCCCTGAGTTACTTTAATGATTAGCAGAAATGGAAAAAATAGTAGAACTGCAACAGAGACTGGCTTGATGGGATATGATGAGAACCAAGATAGGACAGTATCCATTAGGCCAAAGAAGCTATGTGATTGTATAAGTAGGGGACCTACAATATCAAAGGCAGTAGAACAATCAAGAAGGTTCAATACCAAAGAAATTTCCTTAGCACTCAAAACTTAACTGGAAATTTTTCAGTTTCAATGGAATACAGTGCTTTGGTTACAAATTAAAGGGGTCATCAGAGAAGTAGTGGAGAAATGGTGGAATAGCCGAATTTAATGCATTAATAAGTTCAGGTTTTTCTTTTTTTTATAAAGATATTAGGTGACTTTACTATTGGGCTGTGAGAAAGATGAAGCTACCGACGTATAGGAATGGAGAACACATTTATAATGAACTTTATTCAGTGGACCTGGCCATTCAACTAAAAATATATAATTGTACTAATTAACTATTTAAATCTATTACTTGTCTCATTACATTCTAAGATATGATTATAGTGGGTATGCATCCACATCAGCAATTTTAACCTTAGGTATGATTAGACAAACCTCACCATAAACATTCATCATTTGCTTTTCAACCTTTTACATGTGTAGGGAGTATTTTAAGTTATATAAAACTCTAAAGATAGTGAATAACATTCCAAGTTGCTATGCTTTATTTTACAATAATATCAGCTGAAAATATATGCAATTGATTCAATAGTCTTTTTATTTTGTACTATTGAAAACCTGGTGATTTGTCACATTTAAAACATTGGTAGTCAGTAATATTTTATCCCTGTCCACAGACCTAGGATAACTTTTGCAAAGGGTTAATCTATAAAGTTTATTTGGGGGGTAGTCTACACTGCAGATAGAATTTTCAGACATAGCTGGTGAACAGGAGTCATAGGAAGACACTAATAAACCCAACACCAAAACAAAACATACTCCCCAATATAAACACACACATCCACATCCCCCAAAAAACAATAAACAAACAAAGACACACATACTAGTAAATTATTTTCTGTTGTCAAATTCTATATTTATATTGGCAGCACCTTGTTAACTGTCAAAAACATAAAAAATAAAAGTATGTGAGACAGCCAATCATCGAAAATTTTCTATATGTCTATTTTTAAAATAAAACTAATTTTTATATGGTATTTATTTTTACTTTTGTACTTAAATTTGTATAACTTTTTGCACATTATGGTGAAAGGTTTAGAATTGAACATAAAATATGCCGTTTGGCGTATGCACAAATGTGTCTCTGTACTTTGAATTGCTTGTATCTTAAGATATGAGTAACATTAAATCTAACATATAGATGCTTCCAGAGTAAATATACTATAATCATCGTCATCAACTAGAAAATTGCACCTATTTTGTGTAGGTGCAAAATTTAGGCCTTCAAAGCAAAATTAACGCTTTCACATGTTTCAAAAATACTATTAAGATGCATCTTAAAGCATACTTACCAACTTTTTGGAGTTGGTGTCCGGGAGCCTGCCTGGGGCAGGTGGGCGTGCGGGGGTTGGGGCTCCGAAATTGCGCCCCTGTGACGCAATGACGCAAAATGCATCATTTTACAGCGGGAGCGGGCCAAATGCTGCGATTCCCGGAGAATTGCAGCATTTTGGCCCAAATTCGGGCATATGCGGGAGATTGCCACACTCTCCCGGGAGTCCGGGAGACCCACCCGAAATGCGGGAGTCTCCCAAACATTCCGGGAGAGTTGGCAAGTATGTCTTAAAGTAAGTTGCTTAACCTGTGTCTGTGTGCTCTTACTTTACAGCACTTGCATGTGAACATCTATGATCTGCCTCTTGAAGCACATGGGGCCATAAGTGTTAAATACATGCAGTTCAAAATACTGGCAAGTTGCTTGTGTATAATGTAACAAATGCTATGTGACATACAAAATTGCAAAGCACAAAATTGCCCTTATGTGTCAACATATATGTTCACATAAATACAAAGATTTACAGAACTTTGGTGAACAGTTTTTTTAACCTATTTCCAAACTCTGACTATAAAGGAGTACTGCCAATATACATTTGCAAATGTACCTTCAACGTCAAAACTCATATAACAGTCTATCAGCATCTTGTCATTTTATTGGGTTTTTACAGGATGTGGTCATATTTAATCATACAGTTCATACATTTCTCTGATGTCTGTCACTGCAATGGTGCTTCCTCTAATAGCATACTATTATATATCTTTAATATAGTGTGTACATCATTGAAATGTTACTTCCTCCATGAATATCCTCCAAGTAAATTTTTCCTAGAGTATTTTCATTTTATTGACCGATTTCCGTATCTTTAGGTATTATATAATATATCTATATCTATATATCTCTATAACTCTATATCTCTATCTCTATCTATCTATCTAAAATATATATATATATATATATATATATATATATATATATATATATATATATCATAAATGGAAGACTCACTCAATACTTAGATCAGTCCCAGGTCAATTCATACAGTTTAGCATTATCAAAAATTCCACTGTGCAAGGTTCATAGTGATCATCAACATCATCATCATCAATTTATTTATATAGTGATGATGCAAAATGTCCATATGTCCAAACAGGGATAAAAAAACAGCAAAGTGTTGAAAACAAAAAACTGACAAAATGTACAAATGTAATTATAAATATACATACCGAGCATAACATAGACAGAAACCAAACGACTGCTTCCGTCAGATATACTGACTTTCTTCAGGGAAAGTAAGTATATCTGACATGAGCATAGAGAACTTAAAGTTATTTATAGGGGATAAATCATAACTGCAGTTTAAATATGTTATACCAATTGAATCCATTGATAGGTTTAGCTACTACAGTGTAAAATGTGAGGACAGAAAGTCTGATGTAATTGTATTAGAGGACTTTGCACATTCCAGTGGGAGAAGATTGAAGCTGCCATAGGTGACACTCCTAAGGGCTCTTGCTGTGAGATACACCCTGACACAAGTTAGTTTTTGGACTCCTGAATAGACTTTGTGGGGCCAGTCACAGCTGGACATCCTTGCAGTCCAAGGCAGCATTTTGAAGGCCTATACAGATATATAGAAATATGAGCATCCAAGGAAAATACCTTCATAGTTCATATTTTTTGAAATACAGGTGGGACTCCATACTGAGGAGCAGAAATCACACCAGGGTTGTGAATGAAAGGTACAGGTGGTATCCGGGAACAGCTAAAATCACATATTTTGGAAAAGGTATGTCACATTGTCAAAATTTCATCATGTTTGGTATTAAAAGATGGACAGAGTCATAGGGGATTTATTAATGATAAGATGTGACGCTCTACAGAAAAGTTAGATCACATAGTAGAATTGGTTAGTAAATCAGGCAACATGCAAATGGTGATTGAAAAAAGTGTCACAGGCCACAACCTTCTGGGGGTACAAAGAGGTGTGGAAGTGTCTTTAAAAGGCTGAGACCAGGTATAGCAAAGGGTCAGACTTTTTGGGAAATCAGTTCACATTGATAAGCTGTCCATCTTCCAAGCCAATTTCCCTTGGCCATTCACGTAAGTGCCATTCTGAATGTAACCCCTTTTATTTTAATCTGTTTTGCTTGTGTATGTTATCTCAATCTATTAATTGTTTATTAATTATTTTTTTATATCTGTTTGCCCTGTACTTTTGTATGTTAAATGTATAAGTTAATATGTTGCGTCCTTGATACTCTAACAATTCCATTAGCCTGTTAAGAATAAATAGCTCGGCCAAGTTAATCCTTTGAATGCCAGTGTGTTATTTGTTGATACCTTGGATTAAGAAGCTATGTGTGCTTGAATTTTCATTTGTGTAACAGTCTGGAGGTCTGAAGAGTTAACCGTTTGCTTTCTGGTGTGGGTCTTGCTAGTCTGTGGATAGCTAGAAGCCTTGTGTATCAGTATGGGACAGTATATTGGGGTCTTATAGCCTGTATTCAATAGGTGGTTGCAAACCTGAAGTGTGTGAAGTGTGAGCGCTGTTTGGGGGCGATTCAGTAGGTCTATATCCTGTGTTATAGGTAAAGAGATACTGCGGGCTGGAATCAAGTGACCTCAAACAGCAAAAGTCAAGGCAGCTGGGAGCGTGTTCGTGACAATATCTGACTATATTAAACCAGTTTATCTGTTTTCACCATCTTATATAATATTATATTAAATATTTATGTCTTTACCTCACACATATTCTGCTCTGTCTCAACCCATAAATGCATTTTGCGTCTACCTTGTTAAAAGTATTGCACTATTTGAGTAAGAGAAAAATCATTTCCAAATCTTAGTTGAATTTGTGTATTAAGAGATCATCACTGTTTTTTCTCAGCATGTTATATTTCCAAGCACGTATTTACTGATAATCATCCGAAGACACATAACAAGTTTCGGAGGAAAGTCATTTTAATTTCATTTTTTTTCTGGACAGCTGGTAAATAATAATAATAATATTATTAATAATAATAATAATAATAATAATAATAATGATACAAGAAGATTTTGGTGTCAAATGCTGCTTTATATAATCCAATATTATAATAGTACCCAAGTCAGGAAGCAAAACCTATACATTGCAAACTGCTGATTCACTTCTTCACTGTACAAAACCTCTCATAATATATATTGTTAACTCAACATTTAGTGTTTTGAATTGATTATATAAAATGGTGTCTGCAAGAGCAGATTGTGACTTAGCTAACAACTAAAAGCAAAACTAAACAGTGGACGCCCACAGGTACTACCACTGGTACCAGGACTTAGTCCCTTACCAATGGCCGGTGCTAAATTTGGAGTCATTGTGACTACTCCCTCTCTGGGCTCACAATGATGTGCCCACACAAAGCAGGTGAAGGGGTCTCCCACACAAAGGGACCAAGAGCCAAGTTGCTTCAAAAGGGGCAGGGACATGCGGCCAACCAGCGATCGCACCGTATGAATTAGTTGCTGACTGTAAGAGCTCTCCAGCCAAACTGTGCCTCCTCTGGAACTGGTTAGCATATTAAATAAATGTAGGGTGGGAGGGAGGGGATTTGTGCAGCAAAAGACCCAGCAGCCTCTGGGGAAAGAATATATAGGCCAGGATCCGTCCCCTCCCAGAGGTACATTATTGGCTGGAGAGAATAACAACTTAACCCTTTGTAGGTAAGTGTCTGACTCATGAACATGCATATGAGTTTAAGCTCATTTGGCTTTATTTGTTTCACTCATCATTATGGACACCTGGGTGATGCATAGCCTGAACTTATATTTATATACATGTATTGCCTTCTTTAAGTGCACTTACAGACTTCCACAATTTGTTTCTTTTTGTATTTTAAGTTTGTGCTGTTTTGTGATTTTAGGATTTTTTATTTTATGTAATATTTTGTGATTGCTAATCACCTACTTATAACATTAATTTTTAAATTATATTTATTTAAATTTATTACAGTAATTGTAAAATAAATTTAGTTTTATTTTAATAATAGTAATTAGTAGCAACGTGTTTAAAGGAAATATTTTATTAATCTGAGACAGAATAATGAATAAGTAAGCTTACTCCCAAACAATCTCTATTTTAGCCATGAAAGAACCGCAGCATTAAATAAAACTAATCTTCAAACATATGGCAGTGGAGTTGTTAACCAAATTTTTTTTGGCATAGCTAAGTCTGTAGGGACAACAATGCCTATTAGACCCAGCACTGCATTGGCATCGGACACCTTTAAAACACAGAAATCATTTTTGTTAATAAATGTTTACTGAGCCAACAACACAGGATATCAAATCAGTGAACTGTAGAATAAAGAGCAATCAGTGCAGGAAATGAGAACCTGTGAGACACACAGGATATGAGCATTAATGATACAGCTATCTCCATTGATAGCGCTATGTCTTCTTTTTCATCCTCACTAGGAAAAGCTTATCCACCCAGCAATGCCCATCTGAAACCCAGTGTGCCATCTGTCAGCGAGACTTATCTCAATATATAATGCCTGCCTTGAAATTGCTTGCCAATCTGTATATTTAATATATGCAGTTAGTGTAAAAAAATAGCTGATATTAACTGACTGATTCCCTATGTGATTTACACCTAATAGCCTTTTTGTGTGGAAATGGGCAGAATGGATTTTTAGATAATAAATATGGGGTTATTCACTGAATATTATGAATTTAATTGTAAAATATCTTAAAAATAAAAAAATGAGCAGGGGCAAATGCAGGATTGCAATAAGGGATTTTCAAATGCGTGCATGGGGAAGCCTATTTATCAAGTATTGTGGTGGTAATCTCAGGACAGGTATATATATGTATAAGTACATATATATGTGTGTATATATATATATATATATATAAATACACACACGAGGATGCACTCTGTTCACACTACGTAAATCAAAACTTAAAAAGCTGTGCACAGTCCATAATTCAAAAAGACAAAAAGACAGGGTCCATAGTTGTTCAACAAAAGAAAAGACCAGCACCACCAACCAGGGGCATTCATCATTTCCCCTGATGACAGCAACCTAGCTGAAAAAATAGTTGTGCAGGCAGGGCCGGATTAACCCTAGGGCTAACTGGGCTACAGCCCAGGGGCCTCGGGCATCCAGGGGGCCCTTGAAAGTGCTCAGCAGCATTATTGATCGGTCGGGGGCAGGGGCCCCCCCTGCGCGATCAATGCTGCTGAGCACTTTCACTACGGTCCTTCCCCGTCGCGCTGTAGTCTCCTTACTGAGGAGATCTCATGAGTCTCACTCTCACGAGATCTCCTTAGTAAAGAGCGTACAGCGTACAATTTTATTAATTGTACTACAACTTCCGTAATCTATTTATTAGAATGTACGTGTGGAGTAAAATATGTGGGCAAAACTAAACGCCCACTCAAACTGAGAATACAAGAACATATACGTAATATAAATAACAAAGTTGAGAGTCATTCAGTTTCCACACACTTTCTCACCAAACATAACTCGGACCCACGGTTTATTTCTTTTAAAGCCATTGAACACGTCCAATTAGGACCTAGAGGGGGTGACATTCAAGGCAAACTATCCCAGAGAAAATGTTCTGGATTTTTCAGCTAAACACACTGAGCCCTTATGGGCTCAATGAAGGTTATGAGATTGCACCCTTTCTCTAATATTCCTTTGTCCTAGGTCCATTACTCTCTACCTCTAGGCATTTAGAGGTTTTACATATATTACATTAACTGTGGTAATAAATATCTGTGTATTAAGCATTGTCACTACATTGACATATTATTTATATTCCCTATTATGTATTCATCTACTGATATACTGTTATTCCCTTAATTATATCTCATTTTATTGATTTATATTTTATTTTTTATTACACATTTTTATTATGTGTCATATGGATTATCGTTGCAACTTTATCTACCTCTATATGTTTATATACTACTTGCTTACATTAGATTAACCTCTTCTGCACCATATAATTATTTATCTTTTATAATCTGTCCATTTATTGCCTTTATTTTAGTGTGATATATATACTCTGCAATATTTAGTAGCAATTATTCTGGTGTTTATTTTTATTTTTATTGTGCATTTTTATTTTTACTGTGCATTTTTATTATATATACTACAGATTTTGTAGATTGGCTCATGTGTGGGCTTTGTAGTTTTTAGGACACATCCCTATGTGTGCACTTATGGGCTACATACTAGTAGGACTCATTATCCTCAGCTCCTTTGCCCTTGCTAAAGATGGCCACCGCTATCTACTGCAGTATAATTATCTGCCCTTCCTATACTCTAGTAATATATAAGCCCTTACTACAGGAAACCTTATAATCCTTCCTCTCCACTCCCCCTGGCTTAATACCTGACTTTTTCAGGCTTGTACAGTACCCCCTTGCACATACAGTGCAAGCGCCGATTCAAAGGTCCACTCTGCGCATGTGCGAAAAAGCGATGTACTGCGCATGCGCAAAATGGCGCCCGCCATCGCTATATAAGACAGCACTGAGTGCTGGTCTAAAATACTCCTCCTGATGAAGTCTTTACATGACGAAACGCGTTGAGGTTGTTTCCCACTATCTATTCCTGGTATATTGAAGGCTCTGCTGCCCACCTGGTCCGTGAGAGTTTTCCCTTTGAGTACTTTTGTATGGAGTCCATCGGTGTTCACTTCATGGAGTGTCCAGATATCCACACTATGTAGCAGTATCCCTTGTACTACAGGATTACAGATAAGCTTGTATAATATATATATATTGTGAGTTTGATTTTATTATGATACATGCCGATTAAATCGTTTAAAAGTACTACACTATATGGCTATTTTCTTTTTAAAATATCGGCTGAGTGGAGTTTGCAAGCAGTGAATTTGCTGTGGTTGATGATCCAGATATAATATATCTTCACAAGCAGTTTACACATCGGTTCCTGACTCACTTGGCTGTTTGGAGACTACGTTCAGATTATTCTGACACAGATAAGCTGTTTATTTATATCTACTTGGTACGCTGCCACCTATTATTTACTGTACATCACGGGTGCCTTTGCAACTACATCTTTTGCTTTTCTCTGTCTGCATTTCGGTATATAGTTGGAGTATCTGGAAGCTGTTGAATAATGACTGTACCAGCTTGCTAAGATTCATACTCTGCATATCAGTAATTATTGACTGTCTGGGTGATTGTTACCAGCTAACACTACCTATATTGGCGCCATTTCATCCTCCTATCTGTGTATATATTGATATATATATAAATATTTATATATATATATATATATATATATATATATATATATTTATACATATACATATATATATATATATATATATATATATATATATATATATATATATAGTCTGCCTCTGGTGCTGGTCTGTTCGTTGACCAACTGTGGATCCTATATATATATATATATATATATACATATATATATATATATATATATATGTATATATATATATATATATATATATTTTCTCCCTCTTTCAATTGTGAGTGTCTGCCCTTCTATTTCCCTTTGTACACACACACACACACATATAGTGTGAGTAAAGGATCTGTACTGTTTAATAGCATTTATGGAGCATAGTATAGCGGAAGGGGGATCCCCTTCTTTTCTATCATTATCCCTTATATCCTTCTATCTCTCTTTTCTCCCCCCCCCAACATCTCATTTAGTTTATTCCACTCTCCGTTCCTCTGCCTCTGCACTTACTTAACATACTTTCACTTTCCTCTTGCAGTTTTCTATAGTGCAGTGTGGCAGCCACGATCTCCTTCCTCTGTTCCTGCAGGGCTGTCAGCAGGGTGCTTGCAATGCAGTAATAGGCTGCACAGACACCACAGTCACACAGTGAGATGAAAGGACGTATTCCCCATGAAGACTGTGGATGATTCGAACACAGTAACAGGGGGCATTCTTGACAACTAGAGACCCCCCAAAGTATGCGCCTGGTGAGTATATATGGACAGAAAGTGCAAAAGATAACTCATGGCAGAATAAGGCACTTTGTTTTGGAAAAAAACAAGGAAAAGATCAGAACAATTCAGAATCGCATGGATATGAGTAAATGCTCCCATTTTATTAGATAACATAAAAGCATAATAAGCTGATCGGTTCATATACTGTCATTAGCAAACTAAACCTAGGCATGTTTTTCGTTGCAAAGGGGACATCACAAAGTAAACCCACAAATCCACAATAAGAGTGGGACGACAGATCTGTTGTGCCCTTCTAAAGTTGATTCTTTGAATTGAGGGGATTGTCACTTTATTACAACAAAGAGGTAAATGCTCTTGCTGCTAAATTACACATTACATTTATTGCAGAGCAAGTAAATGAACACCTCCTGTCTGGAAAGGGTTTCTTCTGACCTCATTGGGAGCATATAGGGCCATGTTAATACAAATAGGATTCCCTTCCCGAGAGAGGGTTATTTTCAGTCCAATCTCCAGCAGAGTGAAGCTGGATCAGTGTCTAACTGATGCCTCTCATGCCAGGTTAGTGGCAGGGAAAAGTACTGGCACTTTAGCCTAGTGCTGGGGAACCTAACCTTACCCCTTTGGTTGGGGCAAGACTATATTTTTATGAACCACAAATGTTGCATCATCCATTCTAATCCAATGTAACTGAATGTTGAGAACTATCAATTTATCATACAGTTCTTGAGACGTGGTGTAGAAAAAATGTCTTCTCACCACTCTCTTAATGGTTACACCTTTAAATCATTTGTTTATGCTTGTTATGGGATGGTCTACAGCACAATTAGGATTACATATGATAAAGAAAATAAAAACTGTAGAAAAATTGATTTTTCCCAACAATGATCTGTGGGGAGTATACTTTTCTCAGATAAGAATTTTGTTTTCTTTCAAAAATGGTATTTTTTATTATTTTATGCTATTTTGAATAATGTACAGGGACCCCTTGTCTGTTAAATCCTTAAAATCCTTTGATTATTTTTAATAGACATCCATCCTTACCTTGACCAGTCAAGTGCCTGATTATCATTAAAAGGGGGACTACATGTTGCTTGGTGTCCCAATTATAATCCCAACCTGGCTGCAGTTTGCAGTTGTACCAGTGGTACCAAGTATAGTGTGGGGGAGGTTTTTTAAGTTCATATAAAGTTACATTGTTGGTCCTGCTATTGAAGCAGGGGCGGACCTAGACTTTATTTTTGAGGGGGGATTTAGCATAGGCATGCCCCCTTTCAGTCTGATTGACTTCTTGCCATCGGTTGGCCCTGACCCTTGGTCCTGACTGGCCCTACCCCCTTTGAACGCATCTTGGCAATTTAAAATGTATGCTTTTGCTGCTAGGGGGTGATTGCCCCGATCGCACCCCCTGGATCCGTCACTGTATATAAGAAGATTTAACATAGGTGTAACTTGCTTTAATGACATTAGGTGTGAGGGCTGTTAGTTCCTCTTCATTGTACTTCCCATTTCATTAGAGTAAATGATTGATATTCTTCTCCACCTGACTATTGTTTTATCCCAATTGTACCCCAAGCTGTAATCAAATAAGGCCGCATTCAAGAAACATGAATTAACTATACTTAAAAAATGTATATACTTTTATAAAAATCTAACTACTAATTAAAAAAAAAAAAAACAATTTGTTAATTCTAAAGTTAATGACTTTGTTGTTTCTGCTTTTTGTTGGAAAGCATTTGAATTTTTGGGCCAGAGGTAGAATTAGCGAGCTGTGTCCCCCGTTACTGAGAGGTGGGGAGGAGGGAACTGGGGCCCCTGACCCTCTGCCTCTTCCATACAGTGGGCTCCATTATCTCAATGCATCCCGGTGCACGGTACCTGGCGCACCAATGGTAGTGGTGCGGCAGGCACTGATTTGGGTGCAGCATGGAGGTCAGCAGTTTCATTTGATCTTCTAGATGGGCATCCATCATTTATGAAATTCCCCAAGCATTCAAAAGAAAGGTGTATGCAAATGGCACATCTTCGCAACAGCGGCAACTTTGCACACAACGTTGAGGCAATGAGTTCAGTCCATGGTGCTCTGGTTCCATGCAAACTTCCAGACAAAGAGATGGGTGCCAAAGGCTTCATGCACTGTGTAGACTGCCAGGGCTTGTTTTGCAAGGAAATACCTGTGGTGACACATGAAGAGATATAAGCTAAACCAAAAGGGCAACAAGCTCACACCTGGCAAGAACAGTCACTGTGCGCCTTTGCTCAGCCTGTTCAACCTGACATCAGTAGTGGCTTTTGGAAGCTCTTGACTGACATGACCCAAGATGAAGTCTTGCTCGCAGTCAAAAATGACCGAATTATCATACAGATGGGGCAGCATCTCTTCAACTGGGTGGGATCAGATGTTGGCGGGCATGAGTACAGCCATCAGAAGCTTAGAGAAATGGGCAGGCTACAGCTACAGGCCAGAAGAACTTCCCCTTTGAAGAGGGTTGAAGACTTTACCACCCCATCAAACTTTCTTCATGTAGACGCTGTGTAGCTGGTAGCTGGCTATGACAAGGAGACAGGTACATTTAAGACGCCATCGCTGGCACTCAAGGTCGGTCGCGGCCTGCAAAAGATAGCGAACATTGTGGAGTGCCGAGTCATGATGGAGGGCTGCACTGCTGCGGTTGAAAACACACAAAATTTCAGGAAGATATATGAGGCAAGATGAAATTAATTGATCTCATCGGCTGCCTTGTAAACTCTTAAGGAGTCTCAAGTCTAACATACCTCTGCTCTTACCTTTCACGGAAGATTGTAAAAAGATGCACTTGTACTTCGGTGAGAAGCAGCAAGCCTACAGAAGTGATTTATCCACCGAGCCTACGCTTAACCACTATGCACTACTTGCAAAAGTCACCCTGGCACAGGTAATCTGGTTCAATCAAAGAAGGGAAGAGAAAGTTTCAAAAATGTTGCTGTCTACTTTCTCCTCAAGAGATACTTGAGATCACCAGGAAAATGTGTTCCTAGCACTTTCCGAGGTTGAGATGAAGCTCTGCTGGCAATTCACTCGCATTGAAATCCAAGGAAAACGTGGGAGAAAAGTGCCCAGCCATGCAAGCTGCAATGGAACTTCTTGCAGAAAAGCATGACAAATGTGGAGTGGATAGCCAAAATGTCTACATGTTCGCCAGACCAGCTGCCTTGTCACACTTCAGAGGCTCTGATTGCAAACAACTGTGTGCCCAAGAGTGGGGGACCAAACATCCCTACACGCTGTCTTCCATGAAGCTTCGAAAGCACATTGCCTCTCTCTCGAAGGTCCTCAACCTAAACGACATAGAACTGGATCAGTTGGCAGACCTCCTTGGGCACAACATCAGGGTGCATCGGCAGTATCACCGCTTCCCAGATGGTACCCTCCAACTCGCCAAGATCAGCAAACTATTAATGGCTATCGAGAATGGCGACTGGTCAAATTCAAAGTCAAGAAATTGGACGAGATGCACATTGATCTGGATGGTATGTAGGAAATCTGGTGTCTGATGTATGCTTTTGACTTTTACATCAGACATTTACATATATTTTTTTTTCCAGACCCGGTCCAGCTAGAGAGCAACATATCGGATGATGAGCAATCCCCTGTGACAGAGGGACAAATGGCTAAGCGTTTGGTCGACACCTCCACGTCAGAAAAGAGGCGGTGTATTGACTTAGCAACAAGTGACCAGTGCCTAGCTATGGCTTCCACAGGTAGGTGTAGCACACAGTTTTGCTAGGCAGAAGAACTTTGCCTTCTTTGTATTTTGCAGAGTCATAATGGACCACTCTACTTCCTTTCAGGTTGCAAAGAAGTGCAGAGGAAATCCTGGGACTGAGAGGAGGCCCAGGTTGTGGAGAAACACCTGATGAGAATTATAGAGATAGGCCGAGTGCTCGAAAAGGCAGACTGTGTTGCGTGGCTCATGGCTGAACTATCCATACTAAAAGATCGGAACTGGTCGGGCGTGAAATTCTACATAAAGAACCGCATAACAGCTTTAAAGAGGGATCAAACTTGTTGAAATCATGAGCAGTTGTTGTTGGTGTAAGTGGGCATGTGGATGTCCTCAGATGGCCAGAATACACAAAACTTTCCCTACCATTATTATTATTTATTAATTTATGTATGTATGTATGTATGCGGGAATGTGGATGTCCTCAAACAGTCAAAATACATGACATTTTCCCCATCTTGCAGTATGTGTCAGTACTTTATGCAAAGCCAAAGTGTAAATCTCATGTGGTAACTATGGTGACAAATCACTCTTACATATACCCCTATGATTGTTCTGTTGACAGGGCATTAGGAAAGGGGTGTCCCTATATGCCATGTTCCAGACATGGGTTCTCACAATGCAATAAAAACAAGTGTGTGTGTGTGTGTGTGTGTGTGTGTGTGTATGTTGTAAAGTTTAGACTGTCAGCTTCAATAGGGCAGGGATTGATGTGAGTGAGTTCTCTGTACAGCACTGTGGAATTAGTGGTGCTATATAAATAGCTGCTGATGATGATTATGATTTTCACATAAGCCCAAAACCTTCTAGCTGAGGTGCATTATTTAATGTTTAAGATAAAGTGCTCATTAACAGTTGGATAAATTGTTTGCATAAAATATGCATTTATGTACTGTGCATCACACTATAACAGTGACATCCTTAGATGTCACCCTGTCCCAACCTGTTTAGCATGGGAATGTGTTCTCTGGGGGAATCAATAACATAACAAAAATGTGCTTTATCCCCCCCGAACATGGAACTAATGATTCTAGAAAGTCCTGGCAGCCATACACTGGTTATGTATGCTGTTACTTGTGGATCTAGTTCTAGAAAACCCATCATCCTGGTGATTGTAGAACTAATGGCAAAGGATGCAAGTGTTTTTTTTTTTCAAAAACACATACATCATAGAAAGAGTAATACTACCCTAATCCGTTGTTCTCCTATTAGACTCCTAATGGGAATCTCTTTCCATCTTTTCTAAAGTTATCCAGAGGTTAATAAAATGTACAAAAAAACCATGTAAAATGTAACATAATCATGTAAACTTGTTCCTTGAGGAGCCATAATCTAAATAACAGGCAGGGACCTATCCACAAATAACCAATCCAGGGTGGCTTCACTCTCATTGGTTAGAGCTTATGTAAGCCAATGTGATTGGTTATTTGCATCTGAATGGGGTGTCAATAATTGAATTAATATAAGGTTCCTTGATACATTTCCTAGCAGATTTCAGCCCTGTGCTGCACAAGGTGGGGCTGTGTCCCACTATGACAGGGGAACCACACTGTCGAAGTCAGCAAATTGGATAAAGTCATCTCAATTAATATCAAGCAAACTTGATTGTCTTTGTCTGAAATTATGCGTAGAGCACGCTAAGGCGTGGAAGGGCGTATCCAGCCGCAACACGTGGAAATAACAGTTTTTACACTTTTGTATACATTCGCACCAACACACACATTTGTAAATAGCACACATTAATCGTAGTTGCAACACATAGTTATTTATGTCGAAACATAGTAGTGTTTATGTGTAAGCTATATGCATATTAGTGATACTTATGATTCAGGTTAAAGGAAAGGTGTCATGTCTGATATCATATTAATCCCCTTTACATCAGCAGCTGTCCGGTGCATTCGGCGAAGAGATCGCACATTGCATACTCTAGTTATTGATGTTAGAGAATAAACCTTTAATATGATGCTGACTGTAAAATGCTAATGGACTGGTTGTAATTGGAGTTTTGATGGGAAGAACAGAGCTTATCCCCTGGAGAGATGACCCCCACCTTTGGATTCCTTAGATTGAACCAGCCTATGATCTGCAACCCCCTGGACCTTCCTGAAGCCTGGACCAATAGAAGCAAACCATACCATCTGCATTGTTTCACTGTATTTCTGTTTGCATATAAGCAGGAGATTTTCATGTAGTGTTCAGACATCTTGTCCACAGACTTCAGGACTGAATGACTGTTCACTGGATCCAGAGCGCCTGCGATAAGTAACGGCTGTACTTATTATTATTTCGCTTGAATTATTCTGCTACTTTTTGAGAATAAATATTTGTGCGTTGGAAACACAAATCGAGATTCGACAATCGTTATTGGACAGCGACAAAACGTGCATAACAACACTCTACAAGCTTTCATGTTATAATGTGAACAGCCGAGATTGTTGTAGCTTGGTGCTTTTAGTGGCTTTTGCAGAGGCAACTCAAAATAAACACATAAATACTAAATTTGTGGCACACATTTTTTTTTTTTCCTTTAATAGTTTTTATTACATTTTTTTAAAAATTTTTTTATAATAGGTACAGAAATAAAAAAGGGGGAGAGGATGGAAGTACAATACACAAATGGGTAAAAAGGGAGGGGGGGTACATAGTGGGTAAGGAACACAGCATATATCCAAAGGTTTTAATAAAAAAAAAGACACATCAAAAACCCTTTCGATGTATTATACTAGACACACGATTGTACTGGGTGACCCAGCATTATATCTTCTCAGTAACCAAAGGCGTACACTATCCACAAATCTATCTCTTGAGCTCTCCAGATCCATCCTAAGCTATATATTTGAGGCCTTAGCTCATGCACTTTACTGTGGATCCCGTTCCGGTGCCCCCTCACCATCTGTAATATATATATATATGGTGTGCACGCCATTTCACCAATGGTGAAGCAGTCGTCGTGGAATAAGGCACCCCAAGAGTTTCCATTTCAAAACTGAAATTGGTTTTAGAGATAACTTTTGCCATTGGAGGAGGGAGGAGCTGTTTCCATGCCTGGGCGATCGCCGCTTTAGAGGCTATGAAGATCTGCCCCAACACATATCTATCCCACTTCGGGATTAAGGCTGAGAAGTGGTGTAATAGGGCCAATTCAGGGGTCAAATGTACATGGTAGCCAAATATTTTATTAAGGAGAATAGATACCTCATTCCACAGGGGCTGCAACACCGGGCAGGACCAAAACATATGGAGTATGTCTCCCTTCTCAGAGCAATATCGCCAACATGTTGGGGGAGTGGATGGCCATATTTTGTGTAATTTTTCTTTAGTGGCATATAATCTGTTTACAAGTTTCAGTAACATTTCTGTGTGGTTGAGGCATTTGGACATTTTAAATGAATTCACAAAGATACATTCCCAGTCTTTCCCCGAGTGATCCAGGCACGCATTTTAAGTGTATGTCGTTTTGGCTACAAATGAATCCATCTCTAAATGAACCCTAGAATGTTTACTAATTGTGTTTACTATAATAAAAAATATTGTATATTGTATAGTACTACTGTGTTATAGATTATCTACAGTACAGCACATGTTATTCTCTCTTTCTCTTTCACACACGCTCTCAAACCCTATCTTTTGTTATTTTGATATCCACTTTATGGATAATCAATTTAACTGAAGACATCGTGTCCTCTGATTCATTCGAAGCATTACTCATTAGGAAGACTTTATTCAAAGCTTTTTTGAGCAGAATGTTTTAATATTTTTGCTGCTCACTTTTAGTGTGAGTGTAAGGCCATTATGCAATAAAAAAAATATGTTTTGGTGCTCAGTAGATTAATGAAAGAAGTTGTCCCCCGTTGACAAATCTTAAAGTTTGCACCAGTTTATTGCACTGTTAAAAAGGGCAATGTTTATTCAATTCCATGTTATGGTGAAAATATCTGGTATGTATTTTCTTATTCCCTGAATGATGTTTTTAAACATGGGTAGTTGTTTATGAAAATGACACACATTGTGGTGATTTAATAATATTTTATCAAGTTGTATTGCCTTTCGATATATCAGTTCCATGATGTATAGAAAGCTCTCTCCTTTATAAAACAAACTTTAATGTTTTAAATTAATTGCTATTTTTAATAATTATGGGCATATGAAAAATATTTAGGTCTATGTATAATTCTATCTAGCATTACCATTTTTTACCTCATAGAAAAACATTCTATATATTTCACACTGTTCACTAATTAGTTAGGCTAGGTACACACTGGAGCGTTTTTGTTCAATAATTGAGCAAATCAGCCAACATACAACTGTTCTGTCGAAGTCGGGTTAGTGTGTATAGTAGAGATGGTCACTGACCCCCGTGTTTTGGTTTTGGATTCGGTTTTGGATCTGGATTACCGTCGTGTTTTGGTTTTGGTTTTGGTTTTGCAAAACCGCCATTGCGTGTTTTGGTTTTGGTTTTGGTTTTGTTTGGTTTTGTTTTGCTATTTTGTTGGAAAATACATGTTTTTGTGCCTAAAATAACCCAATTTAGTGCTCCAACTGTTTTAGAGATAAGTAATCTAATTGTTGAGGTAATAAATCATCCAAAAAAACTGTTTAATTCTTTGTTGGTAGGCCTTCATTTATTCTACACACAAAACAGATTGTCTTCCTCTCCATCTATGCATATTGGCAATGCAGCCATCGTCTTTGAATCTATATTACACCGTACACTTATAGTTAAATATGTAAAGAAATGGAAAAAGACAGTTTGCTTTCTGTCTCTATAGGCCCCCTCCACTTTTTTAAAAAAAACAAAAAATTCAGCCATTATAGACTGTACAATATTAATTGACATGGAGAAAGCCAGTTTGGTTTCTGTCTCTCTAGGCCCCCCTCCACTTGTATAAAATACCAAAAAATCCAGCCGTTATAGACTGTACAATATTAATTGACATGAAGAAAGCCAGTTTGGTTTCTGTCTCTCTAGGCCCCCCTCCACTTGTATAAAATACTAATAAATTCAGCCGTTATATACTGTACAATATAAATTGAAATGGACAAAGGCAGTTTGGTATCTGTCTGCATCAGATCCTCTCTCCACTAGGAGTAAAATTGAAAACTATTCAGCCGTTATATAATCTAGAATATAAATAGAAATTGAGAAAGGCAATTTGGTATCTGTCTGCATCATAATCATCAACATCATCATTAGCGCCCTCGTCGCCTACACAAATCTCCCCCTCATCCTCTTCTAATTCCAAAGTGGCATCCTCAATTTGGGTATCACCGGCTACACTCGGGCTATCAAGGCACACATCAGCAGAATGCTCACGATTAGACATCCCACTGTTGGATGGACTCTCCACAGGGATTGTTGTCATTTGTGAATCAGAGCAAATATTCTCCTGTAATGCCTCACTGTTATCTTGCAGCTCGGCTTTGACGCGTAACAGTAGTTGTGCACCAATTGTAGGCTGGGTAACTTTTTGGGATCTGCCACTAATAGCCAAGATTACTGCTGACAGAAATGACTTTTGACAGCCAGAAATATTAATGCACAATTAGGGAGGACACCCCAAAAGCACTGAGGAGTGCTACAAATTATTTAGTAGATACTGCTGACAGATATGACTTTTGACAGCCAGAAATATTAATGCACAATTAGGGAGGACACCCCAAAAGCACTGAGGAGTGCTACAAATTATTTAGTAGATACTGCTGACAGATATGACTTTTGACAGCCAGAAATATTAATGCACAATTAGGGAGGACACCCCAAAAGCACTGAGGAGTACTACAAATTATTTAGTAGATACTGCTGACAGATATGACTTTTGACAGCCAGAAATATTAATGCACAATTAGGGAGGACACCCCAAAAGCACTGAGGAGTGCTAAAAATTATTTAGTAGATACTGCTGACAGAAATGACTTTTGACAGCCAGAAATATTAATGCACAATTAGGGAGGACACCCCAAAAGCACTGAGGAGTGCTAAAAATTATTTGGTAGATACTGCTGACAGAAATGAATTTTGACAGCCAGAAATATTAATGCACAATTAGGGAGGACACCCCAAAAGCACTGAGGAGTGCTACAAATTATTTAGTAGATACTGCTGACAGATATGACTTTTGACAGCCAGAAATATTAATGCACAATTAGGGAGGACACCCCAAAAGCACTGAGGAGTGCTACAAATTATTTAGTAGATACTGCTGACAGAAATGACTTTTGACAGCCAGAAATATTAATGCACAATTAGGGAGGACACCCCAAAAGCACTGAGGAGTGCTACAAATTATTTAGTAGATACTACTGACAGATATGACTTTTGATAGCCAGAAATATTAATGCACAATTAGGGAGGACACCCCAAAAGCACTGAGGAGTGCTACAAATTATTTAGTAGATACTGCTGACAGATATGACTTTTGACAGCCAGAAATATTAATGCACAATTAGGGAGGACACCCCAAAAGCACTGAGGTGTGCTAAAAATTATTTAGTAGATACTGCTGACAGAAATGACTTTTGACAGCCAGAAATATTAATGCACAATTAGGGAGGACACCCCAAAAGCACTGAGGAGTGCTACAAATTATTTAGTAGATACTGCTGACAGATATGACTTTTGACAGCCAGAAATATTAATGCACAATTAGGGAGGACACCCCAAAAGCACTGAGGAGTGCTACAAATTATTTAGTAGATACTGCTGACAGATATGACTTTTGACAGCCAGAAATATTAATGCACAATTAGGGAGGACACCCCAAAAGCACTGAGGTGTGCTAAAAATTATTTAGTAGATACTGCTGACAGATATGACTTTTGACAGCCAGAAATATTAATGCACAATTAGGGAGGACACCCCAAAAGCACTGAGGAGTGCTACAAATTATTTAGTAGATACTGCTGACAGATATGACTTTTGACAGCCAGAAATATTAATGCACAATTAGGGAGGACACCCCAAAAGCACTGAGGAGTGCTACAAATTATTTAGTAGATACTGCTGACAGATATGACTTTTGACAGCCAGAAATATTTATGCACAATTATGGGGGACACCCCAAAAGCGCTGGGGAGTGCCAAATATGAAGAAAAAATAATAAACCTCTATCCTCCTCTCTGCACTAGCGATTTTGGTTAGAGCAATTGCAAGAACAATATTGTATTCTCTGTCCCTGCTCTAATTAGCCTATGACTACACCCTGCTCTCTCCCTCTGTCAAATGGCGATGGATTGCTGTGGAGGCGTGTATTTATAAAGTTGAAGTATCGCGAGAACCGAGCCCCGAGATCCGACGACGTCACAATGACGTTCGGCCTCGATTTGGATTCGGAATGGGCGGGAGAGTACCGAGCTGCTCAGCTCGGTACTCGGATACCCAAAGTTCGGGTGGGTTCGGTTCTCGGAGAACCGGACCCGCCCATCTCTAGTGTATAGTGACACAGTGGTCGAAAGTCGCTCCAAAGTGTCGATTGTTGGTTCATTTGGTTGGTTGTACTGTTTAACATTTTCCGACCAATCACCGATCGATCATGTAGTGTGTATGCACTCATGCTCACAAGCTCCATAGAGTTTATAGAGTTGTGTTCTTATCAGCCGATGCTAGCAATGAATATCCTGGTGATTAAATGTAGAGAGTGCTGTAGAAGTTCTGTGTCAGAATGTTTTGTTTCAGAGTCACAGAAGCTAACAAAATTTGTTAGGACATGTGGATAGCTATAACAAGGCGGTTTTAATCAGTGTGACAATAATGAATGAATGAATGAATGAATACTGTACTGTCATTCTCTGAAGACTAGAGGATCAGATAAAGGACCAGATGAAGAGCACAGATCTGAAGGTAAATCGTGTCAGTGTGTATGCATGAATTGTCAGAGTGAAATTATTATTATTATTATTATTATTACTATTTTATTTATTTTATTATTTATTTATATAGCGCCACTAATTCTGTAGTGCTGTACAGAGAACTCATTCACATCAATCCCTGCCCTATTGGGCTTACAGTCTAAATTCCCTAACACACACACAGACAGAGACAGATGCAGAGACAGACAGACTAGGATCAATTTTGTTAGCAGCCAATTAACCTACCAGTATGTTCTTGGAGTTGGGAGGAAACCGGAGCACCCGGAGGAAACCCACGCAAACATGGGGAGAACATACAAACTCCTCACAGATAAGGCCATGGTCGGG
This sequence comes from Mixophyes australis, assembly GCA_036250195.1. NCBI lineage: Eukaryota > Metazoa > Chordata > Amphibia > Anura > Limnodynastidae > Mixophyes > Mixophyes australis. The sequence goes on along the minus strand of JAVHZZ010000010.1, from coordinate 39,299,286 downwards.
AATTAAACTCATGACCCCAGTGCTGAAAGCCAGAAGTGCTAACCACTTAACCACCATGCTGCCCGAAATGACTTTCAGTCATAGGTACAATCGTTTAAGATAACACGTCAGTCGGAAAATTATTCATTGTGTACCTAGCCTTACTCTATGTCCCATATGAAGGTCTAATCTTTTTCAGTGAATAAATATATTGTATGTCCTGTATCAAGTAACATTCTAACAAGCTGACATACTGTATTTTTCAGCCTGTAGCTAAAGTGGACCTGCTATGATTTACATGTTTAGGCATGTTAAACTAGGGTTTGAGATTCTATGGTATTAATCTTCAGGTCAGTGACGTCTATGTGTTCGCATATTAGAGCTGAAAATGAGATTTCCATGTTGTGGCTGGTTTCACCTTACCCCAAAATAAGATGAAATAACAGAATGTATAAATGTATTTTTCATATTGGCACAGAGCAAGTGATATTATTGCAAATGCAGTAAGTTTATTATTTGTGCTCACCAGCAAAGAAGTGCTGCAGCAATACCTAGAAATAAATGGTTCCAGGTGCCAATGGAGGAGCCCGGTAATGGCAGCGACTACATTCCTACAAGTTGACACTTGGTCGTCGAGAAAGACAGGGTGGCAGAATAAGCCAATCCTGTCACACTTGTATTATGCAGGAGTGCATGCAATAAACAATAAAGGGCATTTACAAACCTGTCAGTGTAAAATGACAGCATTAATGCTCATTTGTGAAATCACAAGCCTACATCTGTGCAATTGAACCCTGTTTCATAGGGAACTATACTAAGTTGCAACCTTTTGGCATTTCCAAGTGTGAAAACATTTTCTCCTGCCATTGGAAGGGATTGGATGAATTGAGGGCATTCTTTTTTAAGTAAGGTTTACTTGAATTCATAGAAATTCCCCTTTTAGTCCCAGAGATTTGGTCTTGATATCATCATTATTTATTTGTTTATAAAGCGCCACTGTTTGAGCAGTGATGTACAGAGAACACACTCACATCAGTCCCTGCCCCAATAGAGCTAACAGTCTAAATTCCCTAACACGCACACAGACAATTTTCAATTTTGATAGTAGCCAATTAACCTACTAGTATGTTTTTAGGTTGTGGGAGGAAACCGGAGCACCCGGTGGAAACTTACACAAACACAGGGAGAACAATAATGGGCCAAGATTGGCCTGTGGCTCTTACAATCTTGTCCTTCAAGAGGACCATTATTGGGAATATACTTATAATGTGACACACTTTGAACCTTTCACTTCTGCCTAAAGCTGATATCTAGGCGCATTTCGAAGTAATGTAATAAAAATCATTAAAAAACAAAAGTGGCACACGTAATAAAGATAGTCCTATTTCTCCTTTATCTCATGATTAATTCAAGCCATGAATGAAGCTCAAACAGTATTTTAAGAAAAAAATGTAAAGTTTAAATTTAGAAAGGGGGTGGTTCTAAAGTAATTGTAGGTTAGACTTTGATAAACTTTTACTCATACATGAATCCACACAACAAGATACAGATACATTTTATGGAGGTGTTTCCAAAGACTTGAAGTGGGAGTTCAACTTGAAATGAGCTTGAATTAAGTAGGCGCACTTGCATGTATAGGGAAGCATTGCAAATCCTCTGACTTTGCAGTTCATAAATTATCCTTATGAAGTTCTTCCCAGCTGCACATACAAATGCCATTCCCCCACTTCGCTCAGCATATATTCAATACTGATATAGAGGTAAACGGATGTTATATGTGCCTTTGTATGAAAGAAAGGGCATTCCTCATTTAGGGATCATCCACTATGTTTTAAAAAATCATACCAGAAATGTTTAACACCACCCATCTTCTGCGGTTTAGTGGTCCAAACCGCCGCATTTACTGTAGAGCGGTATGAAGCTTCAATTTAAAATGAATGGCGATGTATGGTGGATTGAAAAAGCTAAACCGGCAGCGATTTTGTCCAAACTGTTGGCGGTTTAGTTAAAACCGCCATCAAAACTGACATCCAAAATACAGGACAGGACAGTTTTGATACCTGCTTCAGAATGGCTTTATAGCGCAAACATGCTGTTTGACCTATTTTGCCTTTCAGAACATAAGAGGAAACACCATTGACATTTAATTTATTTTGGCAATCATTATTTATTGATTAAGTTTCAAAATTAATTTAATATTTAAACAAATTTTCATTATATTAAGGGGACAAAATTATTTCATTATTATATTATTCGGGCACTATGTAATGACAAATTGTGCAACATAAATAATTATATTCACCATTAACAATCAGTTAATAATATTATATATTCACATTTCTCACATAATATAATGCTATAATAGTTCCCCCTTAAAAAAAGTATGAAAAAAAATTCCCTCAGAAGTTAATATTAAATTCATTTTGCCCCTTAATCAAAAAATAATGATTGCCCAAATAATTTAAATGTCAGTGGTGCTTCCTTATGTTCTGAATGGCAAAATAGCTTAAACAGTATGCAGTATGATCAATTTTGCCATTCACAGCCACCTCTTTTATTTTGGCTTTATGAATGCTGGTTTGGTGGCGGGTTTGAAAACCCCAGCTTAGTAAATCCAGCTGTCTGTATGTTCATCATTATTAAAATCGGAATGGCGAGTTGTAAAGTGGTGGTTTTGAAGAATGTCAATTCTGGCCATTTTAACGGCAGTTTGGGCTTTAGTAAATTCATTTCAAAACCGCTGGAAAAATAGTCAAAGACGGTCAGTTTGAGCAAACCGCTCTTTAATAAATCTAGCTTAAAATGTCTTTTGCAGCTTGAATGATGTTGGTAAGGAGCTTTGCGCTCCTGTATCCCTGGTGGTCTAGTGGGACAGGAAGTGGGGCAATGACGTGGCTGTCCACATGGTGCTATTGCGCATGCACAAACCGGAAGTATCACCCCTTTCATGATTTATGTGAAAGTGAAGAAGAATTAATAGCTGCGTTTTTATGATCTGCTCAAACAACACTCTATAAAAGATGCTATATGGAGAAGCAGTGTCCAAAACTTCTTTACCTACATATGTATAAAACCTCCTGCTGCAGCCATTAGCCCTGTGAGTACCTGCATTACTGTTTGATACAAGTTCTCAAGTAAACCAACAACTTCGTTAAATTTAAACATGTCAGGACTGACATCACTATCCAACACTGCTGACACCCTATAGACACCAAAGGTTCTGGCCAGAACCCTGCATTGGAGAAAGCGCTGAAATTAAAGAAAGGTAGCAGAGATACATAGAAATAAAAGGAGGTTGATTCTTCAGAATGGTCCTTTATTTGATACAAGGAAAAAATGCACAGTACAAAGGCCAGTGTGACATTTTCAAAACTAAAAGACTCAGAGAATTACGTAAAATGAAAAAATCACCAATGAAAATGAAGATTAAGTGGGAATATTTGTGGAAGGTCACAATGAATGCAAGAGTGAGTCAAAATAAAGTGGATAGAGCCATGGTACCATCAACTTTGCTCTAGAACAGAAAAGTATCAGCACAAGACATGTGGACAGCCCTCCACATCAGACAAAGGTCTGATGAGGAGATTAATCTTGAGGCATACACTGTACGGGACAAAGTTAAGTGGCTGCGAGAACATGAACGAATATATTGAAAAAATGCTAAAAATATGTGAACAAATATTGGTCAAAGGGATTGAAGACAAAGTCCTTATTGCCACAAAAGTCGGGAGAATCATAGTGCATGTGCATTAACCAGTCTGTCACTCGTTTCTCACAAAATGGGGATTATAGCATGTACTTTTTATAGCTCTTGCTTTTGTTCCCCAGCTCAACAACTGTTGTGTCTAATTACATTTGGATAAGGGGACATTGTAGCTCATTGTAAATATGCATATTGATTATTGTATACTGTTGATATTGCAGTGAAGCTGTTATTCATTCTTTTTAAAGTGAAGACAGGTGGGTTATGGGCAAGGATGTGGTTCCAGGATACAGGTGAGGGGGCTGTAGCTACATTCATTCTCCCCCTCTTTCCTCTACAAGAAGCATGGAACAGCTGGGGACCCTATGACATCACAAAGTAGTGTAAGGGGTTAATTTCAGGAGGGGATGACTGATATCTTAGATCTGGAGTGGGGAAGACTAATTATTATCCATTACCCTCCACAAGACTAGTACAGACATTTTGTCTACAACCCTGTTGGGGAGCTTCTGTGGAAGCACAGCTCATTTCCACTCCCACCTCCAACCCCCTGATCCAGCACCCAACAATCTTTAAGAGGGAGAGAGCCAGGGGTTTGCCCAGGAAGGGGAAAGCACTCTGGAAATTGATCTATGGATTTATAAGGAGCCACTTGTGGAGCGGAGGGTTGTGCATTCTGAGATCTGATGGCTGAACCTGCAAGGTGGCTAGTTTTGAGTTGACGTTCTCTACTAGTGGAATACATGTACAGATCCATAGGTCTTCAATTCAGGACAGCCAGGTGTCTAACTCCTTAAGCTAGTGGGGTAAGGGACAGATGCTGTGGTAAACCTGCCTGATATTTGTTTACTGTTTGTATATAATATTCTAGTGTTGTTTTTAATTCCATTAAATGTACTGTTGTACTTTTCTAACTGCATTTGCCTGAGTAACTATTTGAACCTTAAAAAGGTACTGGGTAGGCTTCCCTGACATAGGAAAAAATACACAGCAAAGAAAAAGATCTAATTAGCACACCATAGATCTAATTGAATGATAAAATAAATATATAAAAGTATAGTGATAAAATATCAATTTTTAAAATTGATCAGTAGCACAGCTGTAATAAGGGTGTGTAAGGCCCCACTAAACAAGGCAAACTATAAACAAAGGAAAAAAATTACAGCGCGCAACTGGTCAAAATATAGTCATGCCAAACACGATGCTGAAAGGTATATTAGATAAAATGTATTCATATATAAACAGCATCGCATCTAAATAGATGAAAAAGTATCTTAAAAATACACATATAACACACATATTAAAAATGACTGAGTGTGAGCTCTAGTTGGGGTTGTGGTCCAAAAATCTAGTTAATAACATAAAGACACACTACCTTAATACAGAATAACAAATAAATAAATAAATAAAAAATTATAAAAAAATAATCAAAGGGGAGGGGATTTTTAGTAGTCAGCAAGATGATACCATTGAGTTCAATATTTTCATTTATTTCACATGGACTTAATGTGTTTCGGTCACCGCCACATAATGTGGCTTTTATATGCTCTATTCCTACAACTTCTAGAGCATTTGGATCTGAATTATGTTTATCCAAAAAATGTTGCGACACACTGTGAGAAATCTTTTCATTATATTACGTCTGTGTTCTAAAAAACTAACTTTAAGGGATCTGATGGTCCGTCCCACATATAAAATGTTGCATTTACATTTAAGCGTGTATATGACATAATAAATGTTACAGTTTATGAAATCTTTTATTGTGTATTTATTGTCATTATGTAGAAAAACAGCCTATTTATTCATTATGCAACTACAAGTAAGGCACCTAGTTCCTCCACATTTATAGCCGACAGATGGCATTTTTGGAAACCAGCTTTCAGCCCCTTCGGGTTTTTCGGACTCTATTTCGTTCAATGCACTTGGTATTATCATATTTTTAATGTTACTATTCTTCTTAAATATAATATTGGGTTGAAATGAAAGAATATGTTTAAGAGTGGGATCCTGTTTCAATATTATAAAGTTCTTAATAATTTTGGCTATATCCCCGATTTAGTAATATATTTTGAAATAAAGGTCTGATTGAAGTCATCACTATTGTAGCTCTTCTTCGATGAATACCCTGATGACGTAGAGGCCTCATCTTTTTTTCTAACTTAAAGAAATGAATCCCTTTTGATTTGGTTACCTTCTTGGAGAGCTTTTTCTAAAATAAAATTAGGATATCCTCTGCTTTTAAATAATTGAATTAACTCACTGGCCTGTGATTGAAAAGATGATTCTTTGGAGCAATTTATTTTTAGCCTGAGTAGCTTACCCTTCGGAATATTGTCTCTCCAAGGTTTGTAATAGGAACTTTTGAAATGAAGGTAATTTGTGATGTCAACCGATTTTTTGAAGGTCTTAGAGATGATGGAACAATCCTCAATTGTGAGAGATAAATCCAAAAAATCAATAGAAGTAGTGTTAAAAGTGTGAACAAATTTCAAATTATTGTCATTCTGATTTAACTTGTCAACAAATAAACGTGCTTAATTATATATTAACTCACCTCCACCCCAAATAATAAAAAAGGGTTGTCTATATAACAGCCATAGAGGACCAGGGACCTGATTCATTAAAGTCACCCATATACAGGTTGGCAAAGCTCGAGGCAAAGCATGTCCCCATGGGAATTCCCATGATCTGCAAATAAAAATGGTGATCAGACAGAAAAAAATTGTGAGTAAGTAGAAACCTAATTGCCTCCACCAGAAACTGTTGATGTGTGTCCGTGAGTAATCCTTCATCCTTATTGAGGACTTTTTTCATCACTCCAAGACGCATGTCATGTAGAATATTGCTATACAGGTACTGCAATTCTAAAGTTAAAAAGGCCTAATGTTCTTGCCATATTACAGATTTCAAAATATTATGTAAATGCGTGGAGTCTCTGATATAGGATTTCAATGTTTTAACTTTAGTTTGTAAAAAAGAATCTACTTAAAATGAAAGGGAAGAGGTTAAAGACAACAACCCAGAAATAATGAGCGGCCCTGGTGGATTATTCAATTTTTTTATGTATTTTCGGCAAATGATAATATATTGCAATTACGGGATGATCTTTATTTCCTCTTTAGTGATTATATTTGAGCATCTTCTAAAAGGGTTCGTAATTCATTTTGATAGTTACAGGAAAATTTTGTAAAAACCAAGTTGCCTATGGGCTTCTTGCATATCGTCCTGTCTATCTTGGAGAAGTATTCCACCTCTCTTATCTGCCCTCTTTATAACAATAGACGTGTCTGCTTTTAATTGATTTAGGGCCAATCTTTCTGCTTTGAAAAGATTATTGTATTTACTAGATGATTTCGCACATACATCTCTAAAATTATCTAAGGAGACTTGATAAAAGCATTCAATGTATGAACCCTTCGCAGAAATAGGGATAAAATCAGATTTTTTTCTTTTTTGCCCTTCTGATCCATGGGAGGTTTCTGTCCTCCCTGAGCTCGCTTTGGTCTTATCTAGCTGACTACTTAGAATCCCATCCTATTTTGTTATTTTTTTAAATTTTTGTATTTATTTTTCTATTTATTTATTATTTTGTATTAAAGTAGTTTGTCTTAATGTTATTAACTAGATTTTCAACCCACATCACCAGTTCTTGGGTGGCACTACACCTTCACCAGTATTGTATGAACAATACTATCTTTGAGGTTGGGAGTTCAAGTCCTGTTGAGGCTGTTTTTAGTTTGGTTCTATTTTTTTATGGTTAATGGGATAAATGATCAATTGTTATACATAATCAAATATATTAACATCTTTAGAATAAAAGCACCAGATTTCTGGAGGAACAACACCATAAACAATACTATGGAAACAGCATTGATTGTGGTGTTGGGAGTTCCAACTCAATCTAGGTTGATTTTATCGTGAATTTTGTTTTTTTGTGTGAATGAGATAAAAATTGGGTATTTTTTTTATATAACTAGGAAACAATTGTTACTAGTAAAAATATATTTAATAACAGCTTGAAATGCAAGTGATAATGTTTGACATTTGTCTTTACATGAATGTTCAAACCTGTTTTCTATGGTCCTATTTTTTGGTTATTGGAACAGCGTTGTTGTCACAAATTACACTTGTGTTTTTATCATCTTGAGCTCACATTCAGTAATTTTTTTATATGTGTGTTATATATGTAATTTTAAGATACTCTTTCATCTATTTAGATGCAATACTGTAAATAAATCAATAAATACATTTTATCTAATATACCTTTCAACAACATGTTTGGTATGATTATACTTTGATCAGTTGCAGCGCTGCAATTTATTTCCTTTGTTTATAGTTTCCCTGACATAGTAAGGCACCCCTGGGTGGATATCCAGTGTGAAGTGGATAGAATTGGGCCAGAAAACCTGGCATTTTCACAGTGCACCTAAGCATAAAAGGTGAGTGTCAGCACAGGCATCCAAGACATTCTGCTCGTACCAGATTTGGGATCCAACACTATCGCAATAAGCATTCTGGAAATAAAAGGTTACAAAGTCCAAATCACAGAGGGCAAATATGTGGTGCAAAATGAAAGAGGTACTGTACTAGATCCCAAGTATCATGCTTGGTGTCGTGAACATAGAGAACTTACAGTTATTTATAAGTTATTTATGGTGTATCCCCATCACATAATTGTGGGGTATAAGGGATAAATCATAACTGCAGTGTTCATATGTTATATCAAATGAATTCATTGATAAATTGAGCTATTAAAGTGTAAAATGGGAAGACAGAAAGTCTGTTGTATGTTCCAGTGTGAGAAGATAGGAGTGTCACCTGTGGCAGCTTCAAAGAGCCCCTGCTGTGAGATATAGCCTGGCCTGGGATGGAGTTTGACACCTGAATAGACTTTTAGGAACCACTCAACATAGTGTCTAGATCACAGAGCCCATATGCTAACTTGGCTATACTTAATATAGACAAATGGAATTCAGTATTATAATATGCCACTTGAAATCAATAAAGTAGTGATCAACCACATATTCCTCCATAGGATGATGAAGGGCAGCTCATATGTCAAATTCAGAATTCTGCCCCACAGAGAAGTTAAGGAAATGAGTATAAGCTCTATGATCACACCGCATCTGGGCGTGTTTGATATCAAAAGATGGATAAATTCATAGGGGATTTATTAATAATAAAATTGGATCTGTGTGACAGAAAAGTTAAGTCACATAGTAGAATTGGTTAGTAAATCAGACAATAAATGCAAACAGTGATTTTAAAAATTGTCATAGGCCACAACCCCTGGGGGCAGGGAGAGGTGTGGAAGTTTCTTTAAAAAGCTGAGACCAGGTACAGCAAATTGTCAGAGTTTTGGAAAACTAATTCACATTGATAAGCTGTCCATAAGCTGTCCATTTTCCAAGCCAATTTCCCTTGTGTGGATTTTCTACATGAATGAAGACTTCTTGCATTAGAGTTCAAAGATGCAGTTAACAAATATAAAAACTAATTCCGGCACTAAAGATGGCTGCTCAGACAGGGTACCAGCGCTGGGGATTTGCACCCCAAAAAATTTAAATGTAAACAGTCAAAATATGCGATGGTATAACGAGTCTGCCACAAAGCACTCATGCACGTAATATACAATAGATAAGTAAATTTATTAAAACATTCTAAAAACCACAAAAAAATGGTAAATACAGTGTGACCACATGTTAGATGGTATCAGTGCCAAATAGAACATATAGCAAAGTAGGTGCACCTACACGATGTTCAAAAATGATAAAAATTGTAGGTATATACCAGTCCAGCAACTTAGCGCAACCACTTCTCTTATCCTTATTATGTGCTGTATGGTATAAGCATTCATGGAGACAGAGTTCCCAGTAATATTGAAACTGCAGTTTGGAGCTGTAAAACAGTGTATAGGGGGAGGAACACTACGTGAGTAGTGACAGGACTCCAAATGGTATGTCAAAGGTGTATCAAAGTCTCTTACCAGATCCCTGGCATCATATCGCAAGACCTGTACCTTGATGGTATGTTCCGAATCCTGAGTTGAATAAACCTCCTCTCGTTGGTAAATGTAGAAATTGTTCGGAGCTCCGATTGCTGCTTCTATCCGTACCACACTGTCGACAAACAGTAACACATGGGATTGCGCACATCCAACGTCATAGAGGTGCGCACCCATCTCTTACGGGACTCTCCAGAAGTGTTCAAAGAGTAAGCAGTTGCTTGTAAAGAAGCACTATTAAATAAATGGCACTTTGAATTTTAGCCAACAAAAGTATTGCTGCCCCCTGACGCGTTTCATCACCGTATAGGTGATTTCCTCAGAGATAAATTTCACAATGACCCTGGTCGTCTTTTAAGTCCACAGCAGATTACAAAACAATTAACACATGGTAAAAAATGAACCCTTAGTTCTCCGTGCATGAGTGCTCTGCCCCTATTCCCATAGAGGATGTTAAATCAATAAGCAAAAACCTTTATCAGATGTTAACATTTTTAAAAACAAAATATAATTTTATCCCAATATATATATTATCCGATCTTAAATGGATACCAATCTAATTATACTTTATTCATCTCGCAAGATAGACATAACTAGATATCCTAAATATCAAATCCAAATCTTTTAGTTGTAGATCTATAAACCTATATTGCAATAGATATCTATACCATCAACGGTCTACAAAAATATTCTTAAAAACTATTAATGATATAAAAAACAACTCGTGTAGATGTATTTATATCAAGCATAGAACAACGGATGTGAACCACAGTATATTTTTTAACCGATTTTATTTATTTCATATAATATCATTAAGTTCAAGTGATTCGTTCAGACCTACGGGATACAGACTATCTAAAAGATAAATCCAGTAAACTTCCTGTTTGCATAATCTCTTATACCGGTCCCCTCCTCTTGCTGTAGGTTTTACAAATTCTAACCCTGTAATCGATTCTGGGTTACTATTATGTTTCTCAGAGAAATGTCTCTAAACACTGTGAGATCTTAATCCCTTCAAGATGTTCCTCCTATGTTCATTAAAACGTAATTTAAGTTTTCTTGTAGTGCGACCTACATAATCAAGGTTGCAAATGCACCTTAATAGATAGATAACATAGGATGAGTTACAATTGATAAAACCACGTATGTTATATATTCTCTTGGTCTCCAAGTTTTCTACTGAGTGTTTTTTGTTCTTAATGTGGCTACAGGTTATGCAGCGTGTACCACCACACTTATATGAGCCATCTGGAGCAGACGGGAACCATTTCAAATGTGATCCTGTCAAGGAGCTATCATTACTTAATAGGGAATTGTCACTTGTGTTTTTAACTAATGGTCGTGATTTCAGAAAACTTGGCGCTAACTTATTTTTCAGATTGTTGGCTTTTTTAAAAACCATTAATGATTTTTCTGGTAAAACTGATTTCAAAACCGGATCTTGTTTTAAAATATAATAATTAGAACATAGTATATTCCTTATTGCTGTAGAAGACTCATTATATTTGGAAATGAAAGCCCATTCTACATTTACGTTATTTTTGACCTTTTTCGTTACCATTATCTTGTTGTTAATCTCTTAATTCACTTCCATTCCCAGATCTAGATGCCTATCATTAGGGTTCAACAGAGTCCCCCTATTCATTAATTCTACTTCCTCAAATGCTTGTTGCACAAGCAAAGGCGGATATCCTCTATCAAGGAAATTTTTAGACATTATCTTAGCTTGTTGTAAAAAAACATCTTTGTCTGAACAATTGCGACGTATGCGCATAAATTGTCCCTTCGGTATATTATTTTTCCATCTGTGGTAATGGGCACTTTTAAAGTGAAGATAATTATTACAATCTACCTTTTTAAAAAATGTAGAAGTAAAGATGTTCCCATTTCTAACTGTTAGAGACAAAACCAGAAACTCAATATTGGTTATGTGATATTTGTAAGTAAATTTAAGGTGATGATCATTCTGACTCATATAGTCTACAAAGGCCTGTGCTCGTGATTTGCCCCCTTTCCAAATAAAAAACAAATCGTCTATATAACGGCAATAGAGGACGAGGTCAGCCCCGAACTCGCCCGCCCACATGCGGGATTCTTCAAATTCTCCCACGTATAGGTTGGCGTAGCTCAGGGCGAAGAGCGTCCCCATGGCCGTCCCTTTAGTCTGCAAATAATAACTCCCATCAAATAAAAAATAATTGTGTGTTAAGATGAAGGATATTGAATCAACAAGAAATCTCTAAGGTTCAACTGACAGCTCACCACTTTGTTTCAGTGTCTCTTTGATCACCTCTATCCATTTTGTGTGAGGGATGTTTGTGTATAAGGATTCGACATCCATAGTTAAAAATGCAAAGGTTTCATCCCATGTAATAGCCTGTAATAGAACTAAAAGATAAGAAGAATCACTTATATGTGATCTCAATTCAGTTACTAGTGGTTGTAAGTAAAAATCCACATAACTCGAAAGATTGGCCGTCAGTGAGCCGATACTCGAAATTATGGGACGCCCTGGGGGTGACTGTAGTCGTTTATGAATTTTCGGCAAGTGGTAATATATTGGTGTAATTGGATGAGATACATATAGAAATTCCATTTCACTTTTTGAAATTGTACCTTCCTCCATACTTAAATCCAAAACATCTTTCAATAGTGTTTTATATAATTCACCCGGATTGCTAGATAGCTTCTTATAAAACTCATCATTATCTAATTGCCTATGGGCTTCTAACTTATAGTCTATCAGGTCTTGTATTACCACTCCCCCACCTTTATCGGCATTCTTAATGATGATAGATGGGTCCTGTTGTAACAACTTAAGGGCCTCATGTTCTTGATGTGATAAATTAGCAAGCCTCTTCTTTTTGTTAGTCTTTGCATTTCCTTTTTTACTTCTGTTCAAACTATTATTCTGGGGGCATAGATCTTTAAATTGTTCCATGGTCACTTTGTAGAAACAGTCCATCTGTGGACTTTTCATATACACTTGGAAAAACTCAGATTTTACTTTAAATTTTGATCTGTTCCTTATGTTTCGTTGATTATTATCAAAAATTGTGACAATAATTCAAACAGGTTAGGACCTGTTGATGGAGCAAAATTCAGCCCGTTCAATTTCTGATTCTGTAACCACTTTTTTTGATAGATTAAACACCCCTCTACTTACAGGTGACCTAGGATCCACCCCCATAATATGTTTTTTAATTTTATTATTTTTATTTTTATTTTCAATTTTATTTTTATTTTTACTCGTTTAATTATTGTTTTTATTTTTATTATTTCTCATTTTCTTTTTCTTTCTACCACAACTAACTTTCTTTTTAATTTTCTTGACCTTAATTAGATCTCCCTTTACATTGTTATGGCCAATTACCCTATCTGGTTCAATCTGAATAATAGAATCTTCTATAAGTTCATCAGTACAACCCAGTATTATTTCCAACTCCTTGTGTCTAGATCTGATGTATCCTCCCTGTCCTCTGATAGGTGTCTTGATCTCTATTTTGTTGTTCCTGTTGACAGTAGTTGATACCGATTTGGGTGTATTATATCCTTTCCTTTTTCTTTTTCTTTTTCTTTTTGTGACTGATGTATCCTTAAAAAAGAGACCCCTTCTGAATTTTTATTTTTATTTTTCTTTGAGGATAAAGCCCAGCTAGATTCCTCATCACCTGACCATTTAGAGTCTTTATCATAAAATCCTTTACAGGTTTTCGGTCTTACGACTCTTTGGTCTTGTAAGTATGTTCTATCAAAACAATTTTTCCCCCTTTCAATGGACCTACTTCTTTGTGGTGAATCTTTGTGTTCTCTAGGAGGAGAGGGGGCGTAATTTCTCCTTGGGGGTCTAAATTGAGATCTTGTCTCTGAATATCTCCTTCTACTTGAACTTCTATCTGATTTTCCATCTCTCCTAAATCTATTATAGGTTCTCACTTTGTCTTGTTGGTAATCTTGTACATCTCTCTCATACTTAGATTCCTTGGTATTTATAAGTTGGCGTTCATAATCTACTACTCTCTCATTTGTCTTTTTATCCCTTTGGATAAGGGTTTCTATATCCTCATATGTCTCTAGTTTGTTTTTGATGGCTTCAATATCCCTAGTCAGATTTTTGGCTTTCTCCTCCCTGTATTTAATTAATATTTTCATTAGTGAGATAGGTATATACCTACAATTTTTATCTTTTTTGAACACCGTGTAGGTGCACCTACTTTGCTATATGTTCTATTTGGCACTGATATCATATAACATGTGGTCACACTGTATTTACCTTTTTTTGTGGTTTTTAGAATGTTTTAATAAATTTACTTATCTATTGTATATTACGTGCATGAGTGCTTTGTGGCAGACTCGGTATACCATCGCATATTTTGACTGTTCAAAGATGCTGTTGTCTCACCTAAATTAAGTGAGCATCTATTTATATTGCACATTGTTTATTTATAGGGTTTTTTTTTCATACTCCGGGCCTGAATATAGCTCCAGCACATACAAATATTTTTATGGATGCTTATGAACAGACATACATTATGCCAAAGTTTAGATGATGTCTTCCTGATTTGGTCAGAAAATAAAGACTTTCTTGTTGAGATTGTGAGTTTACTAAATTCCATTGAATATCCTAATAGATTCAACATAGAAACCAATATATTTAATCTGAGATTAATTTTCTGTGATGCTACTATTTTTTCAATGATATAGGGTTTGAACAAAAATTGTATTGGAACCGGTTGATATTAATAAAACGTTATTATTTAACAGTTTTTCTCCTCTGCTTTTAACAGAGAACAGCTTTCACAATTCATTAAGTTGCTGAGGAATAAATCTGATAAAGAGATGTCTGAAGTACAGCTCTGTGAAATGGGTGCTAGATTCCAGCTGATAGGTTACAATTATGATACCATCAACTATTGTTTACCTAAAGCACAATTGATCCATCAGCATGCATGCAAGATGTGTGATAAAAATGTGATGGATGAAATAGTAGAGTCAATGGCATTTAGTAAACTCACCATTAGATTCACCATGGAGGCCAATTTATCTTTTTTTAATTTTCCTTATACTACTATTTTACCACAGATTTAGATTTTGGACATAAATTATAAAGGAAACCATCTAATCCTAATAACATGTTATTATTTAACAGTTTTCATCCTCTGACTTTAACCAAGAACCTTCCATTCTCAAAATTCATTAAGGTATTGAATAATAATTCTAATCCAGAGATTGCTGAAGTACTACTTTGTGAAACGGGTGCTAGATATCAAGAGAGGGGCTATGAGTCTGATGCCATCAATTCTTGTTTATCCAAAGCATAATTGGGCCATCAGGATGCATGTAAGTGGTGTGACAAAAGTGTAATGGACACACAAAAACAATTTGTTATCTCTACTACATATGATACTGGAAGCCATGTGATCATCATCATCATCATTTACTTAAATAGCGCCAAAATTTTCAGTAGCACTTTACAATTGGGGACAAACACAGTAGTAAACAAACTGGGTAGAACAGACAAAAAGGAGAGACGGCCCTGCTTGCAAACTTACAGTCTATGGGATAAGAAATGCCATTAAAAACATTGGCATGTTGTAGCCACTGAACCTGCTCTACGAGATGTTTTACCTAAGAGACCGATGATAAGCAATAGAAGGGGGAGCAATCGTAAAAATATCTTATTGTGAATTGACATTTACATCAAAATGACAAATGAAACCTATCAGTTTTAATGTCCTAACCGTACTACCTGTAGAGGTATGATGTCTGGTAATTTCTTTAATTATTCACAAAATGGACAGAAGATTCCTATCAAATATCAGATGACATCAGAATCTGTTATTTACATTTTTATGTGTCCTTGCTCTCTTTTGTATATTGGTAAAACAGCTATATGTTATAGGACAGAATGGCCAACACAGATCCTCTATATTTTCTGGTCTAATTACAGGCTGCAGTGATAAACCTGTGACATGTCACTTTTTTAGAGCTAAGCACACTTTGTCTAATCTGAGATGTATGGTGAGTGATTGGGTCCAAGTTACAAAACAGTGAGGTGACCGAGCTAGAGTCTTACCTTAAAGATTTGCGTATTGGATCCATATATTGAGAATAGTTTAGTATAGAAATAGTTTCTCCTGAAATATTAATGATTCAGTACATCTTTGTATTTTTTTGTATTAAGAGGCTTGCATTGTGTTCTTCCATGATTTAAGTCCAGTTTTAAAGAACTCAATTTGATTTTTATTCAGGTCCATGAGCTATATAGAAATAAATAGAAAAATATTGTCATACGCCGGGTCTTCGGTCTAAACCGAAGTCTGGCTCACTAACCTTTTACAACAACAGATTGATCCAGCGCTACACCATTCTAATCCAAAAGGTTGCAAAAAAAATTGAATTGATGAGAATGTTCTTGTGGTTAATACTGGTTGTATGTAGGGTTTGTACACAAATTGATTTTACTATTGTCAATGGAAAACTGACACCAGTATTTATTTACTTAAACTCTTCAAAAATAGGCAAAGCATAAATAAACAAGAAGATTAAAAACATTGTGCATATGAGTAGCTAGACATAAATCCAATCTAGCATATTAAGGAAGGCAATTGAAGCAACACAATTTATATCAATGCTGCAGTCCAAATTACAGTCCATAAACCATTAAAAGTTGCAAAAAAATTTCTGTAAGTAAAGTGATAATTCCTCTATACTTGCTGTTCAATGATATTCCTTGGGGAAGTGAAGTGGAGTGGTGGCCAGCTTTTCTCCAACAGCAAGCAAGCAGTCCAAGATGCTTGTAAGGTGAGAAGTCCACTGTGAAGCGCACGTGCTATTTCCTGTTCCTGTTCCTGATTGATGGGGAGTGCCCAAACACGTTTCGTCACAACAGTGACTTTCTCAATGGGAGGTGTGCCGGCTTGTAGTAATTCATGTATTTATAGCTGCACCTGAAGCGGCGGCAAGTCTGCAGTTAGTAAATGATCAAATAATACTGTGTCTTGCTCAGGTGTTCTCATTATAAAGGATATCGCCCCATGTATTGGTATGCATTGTTTCAGCCTAGATACCATATTAGTTCATGGATATATCAACTATACACAGTCAAAATAGGAAAATCCAAAATTACATGGTACACAGATATCAATGATGATCCTCATATGATAGCAAACAACTGAATTACCATAGAGGAAGAGAGGGCTCTAATAACTCATTTGAAATGATTCATTAAAAACGATATTCATGTGGAAAATTGTCTCATGTTAATAAGCAGTTAAAACTAATCAGCCACAGTAGGAAGTTGAAAAAAATTCTAAAAGAAATGGTAAGTTAAAAACAGTAATTTGCGCTAAGTCATACTCAATATAAATAGTAGTTATAGCTCATTATTGCAATGAGTAGCATGACGATAATATTCTATGTGAGGGATTTAAACAATAGAACCATAACATAGGGTTAGTATGGTATATGTATCAATATATAATTGAAAGGGCTGAATATTTTGTTAACATAGGCTACATTCTGATTAAATTGCTTTCCATTACCTTTTTTTTAAAGGTCATACAATCTGAATGCACAGGAGGAGAGAATAGAAAATCAGTAGGAATGCATATGGAGTGTCCATGCCTACTCCTGCGGATGTCTCCTGAGGCATTTTTAAAGGTGATATGGCTGTAAACAACAGGTAAAACATCTGCATCGGTGCTAAAAGGGGTAAGGGACCTTCCTATATGCAACTCTGAATTTCACAATCAATATTGAGGCTTCTTAAGCACATATATCCTATATCTAGTTTCAACTGTGTTTATTATCTTGGTAAAGTCTCCTCCCCTCCAGTTCTTTTCCACCTTTTGCATAGCCATGAATTGTAAGTATGATGGATCTCTGTTGTGGAATTTATTATAGTGATCCGATAGACTATGGGTATCAAGCCCTTTCCTAATATTGCGAACATGTTCCCCCGATTCTGACTTTGAGAACTCACGTTGTCCGCCCTTCTTGTATCACATATATTACATCCCTAGTATCTCAGGTAGGAAATCTCTGATTGTGGTAAGTCTGACCTGTATGAGATGATATAATAGTGGTAGTGCGTTTAGTGCTCAAAGGGTCAGTGAATTTACATCCTAGAAATCTGCCACATTATGAAAACCGCTAGGTTTCTTGACTGATATTAAGGTTGTTTGGATCTTCTGTTTTTGTTTGATATGATCTCTCACTAACCTCTTTATCAAGTCTGGTGCCTTTCTAAATATTACACTAGTTTGTGTCGGTAGGATTGTTTTAAGGTCTTCATCTTGTAGGAGAATCTCCCAGTTGTTTTTGATAATTTGTTTTATTCTGCTAGCTGACTGTTTGTAATTGGTTATAAAGTGCAAGTTATTTCCTGCCTTGTCATATTGCGATTTTTCTTTATAAGTTAGAAGATCTTGTCAATCCATGTTTTACACCTCTGTGTAGGCCACCTCTTGTTTGTCATTTTCATAAAGCTTCTCCTCGAATTGTGTTTTTAAGTGTTTTTAAGTGTCAGGCCTGTATTCTATAGTTTTAAATATCTGAGCAGTTCCTTCTCACTCTTTTAAGTTGGCTTATCAGGATATTGGAGATACATGGAGGATAGTGATTACTCATTGACAAAATATAATTATTGACATCCACCTGCTTATGGTGTGTCTTGTTTCCTAAAATATTCTCATGTATATATATTGAAATATCCAGAAAAGCAATCTCCGTGGTAGTGTATTTGGTGGCAGGGGCAGCAGCGTTCCAGTGTCCCGCAGTGTGCTAGTGTCCCACAGTGTGCCAGTGTCCTGCAGCGATTTAGCATAGTCATGCCCCCTTCAGTCTGATTGGCAAGTCCCAGTTGGCCTCGCCCCTGATCGCGTTTGACCCTGCTCCCTTTGATTTTGATCTTGACATTTTAAGTGTTATGCTTTTCTTGCGATCAAGGCGATTGCCTTGATCGCCCCCCTCCTGGATCCGCCTTTGTTTGGTGGGAAATTTGAGTTGATAAGGATTGTATTATAATAAATTCCACAACATCATCCTTACAATTCATGGCTATACAAAAGGTGGAAAGGAACTGGACGGGAGGAGATTTTACCAAGATAATCAACACAGTTGAAACTAGATGGATATATGAGCTTAAGACATTGGCCCCTGGAGGTCTCAATATTGATTTTGAAATTCAGAATTGCATATAAGAAGGTCCCTGACCACTTTTAGTCATCATGCGGATGTTTTACCTGTTGTTTATAGCCATACCACCTCTCAGAATGCCCAAACTCACTCAAACTTGGAAGTCAAGTCTGACTGGCCAGGTAAGTACACAAGCCGGAAGGCTTTGTGAACCCTTAGTGCTGTAAACCATCAGGAGACATCCACAGGAGTAGGCATGGACACTCCATATGCATTCCTACTGAATTTCTATTCTCTCCTCCTGTGCATTCAGATTGTATGATCTTTATAAACAACATCATGGAAAGCATTTTAATCAGAATGTAGCCTATGTTTAGAAACTATAAAGCCCTTTAAATTATATATTGCATAGTCGATATATCCATGAACTAATATGGGATCTATTTTGAAAACATATGCATGCATACCAACACATGGGGGCAATACCCTTTATAATGAGAACACCTGAGCAAGACACAATGTTAAGTGATTATTTACTAGCTGAAGACTTGCCGCCGCTTGAGGTCCAGCTATAAATACATGAATTACTACAAGCTGACACATCTCCCATTGAGAAAGTCAATGTTGTGACGAAATTCGTTTGAAACACTCCCCCTCCCCATCAATCAGGAACCAGGATACAGGAAATAGCATGTGTGCTTCACTGTGGAACGTACACAGACTTCCTACCTTACAAGCCTCTAGGACTGCTTGCTTGCGTTGGAGAAAATCTGGCCAACGCTCTACCTCACTTCGCTCAAGGAACAACATTGAACAGCAAGTATAGAGGAATTATCACTTCACTTATGGAAAGCTTTTTGTGACTTTTAATAGTTTATGAACTGCAATTTTATCTGCAGCATTGAGAGAAATTGTGTTGCTTCACTTGCCTTCCTTAATATGCTAGCATGGATTTATGTCTAGTTACTCATATGCATGATGTTTTTAATCTTTTTGTTTATTTATGCTTTTGCCTATTTTTGAAGAGTTTAAGTAAATAAATATTGATGTCAGTTTTCCATTGACAATAGTGCAAGCAGTTTGTGTAAACACCTGAATACAATCAGTATTGACCATGAGAACATTGTCATCTATCAATTCAATTTTTTTTGCACCCTTTTGAATTAGAATGGTGTAGCACTGGATCAATCTGTAACCCCAGCAGATAAGGAACAACTAAAAGATCTGCGGCAGCTTCCCATCTAGCTATATAATACACTATATTGTTATATCTGTAACCACATTACTACATGGTGTCTGCTCACTTACCTGTCTGCCAGTGTTCCTGCTGACAGTTTCGGACGGCCACTATCTCAGACCCGATCTGATTTAATTCTTATGGTAATCTCCTATTGGACTCCTATCAGGTCTCTCACTATTTAAAACACAGCCTCCAGTTCCTTGGTGCCTGTTCTTTAGGTTACTGCCCTGTTAGGAATTGGACGTGTTTTGTGCTCTCTCCCTGCAATCAGCAGACTATTGCACCTGTCAGTACGATTAGCATAGCAGTCCACAGACTGTTTATCCTGTTACCATTTCTGTGTTATCCGCATCGCAGTCTATTCCACCTGTCACCATTCCAGTGGTAGCAAATTAGCCGACCACAGACTATTGCTCATCCGCCGCCATTCCAGTGGTAACTATCCTGCAGCCCGGAGACTATTGCTCATCCTCCACCATTCCAGTGATAACCACCCTAAAGTCTGCAGACTGTTGCACCTGTCACCATACCAGTGGTGACTTCCCTGCCGTCTGCAGGCCATCACACCATATACCAAGTTTGAGGTATTAACCTGGCAACCTACAGGTTGTTGATTCTCCCTTGATTTTCTCTTTTGCCCTTCCCTGTTAGTCTCGCCAAGTATTCTCAAGGAGGGCTGCAACCTGCACAGTGGAGGCAGCTAAACCCAAACCTTCTTGCAAGGGTCCCTGGTGAAGACCATCCGGTACGTTCTGTTCCGCGCCTCTGAAGGAGTAGCATGAAACTTGGCAGATCAGGACCAATTATCCTATGCTCAGTGACAGATATACAGTATATATACTTTGAAGGAATATCTGTCTATACAGTCCATGGCATTTACTTATATTTTTGAATGAATTCTATTATCCTTGTGATGGGACTGGGCCACACTGCCAAGATAACATCTCCCACAGACCGTCAATCTGCAAGTATTACATAGACTGCCAGTTCTTAAAATGCACCTGGAGTACAGAGAGATAACTTATTGCGGACACATGGGAGAGGTAAGATGGAAGGGACAGGAAGTAAGGGACAGCTGGAAATCTTGGAAAATAACAAAATGTGGAAGAAGTTAATTTCAGGAGGTACTGATATTGTGGCAGGAATACAGCCGGGGAGCCACTGTGGAAGGCCAGTTCATCTTCACTACCACTCCAACTCTCTGGCCCACCACCCACCAATGTTTAAGAAGGAGAGACCCAGTGGTTTGCTTGGGGATGGGTAATTCCACAGTGGGAATTTTACCATGGATGTAAGGAGTCACTCTAATACTATAGTGCTCTTATATTTATTTAAGTGCCATATTTGTATATGCTCCTTTATATGGTACAAGTCTCCTTATTTTTTATATATATATTGTATATTTTGTTCTTTAGTTTGCTATGTATTTCCGGTTCCATTTTTTCAATGATTACTCTTTTGGTTCCAGTTTTTGGGTATTTACATTCATATTGTACAATCCTACAATACTTATTCACTTTATTTTTTCCCAGGTGGTGTTTGATATATAGGAAATCGTGTCTTCTTAATTTATGTTGTTTTGTTTGAGTCTTTATTTATTTTTAACTTTTTTAAACTTCTGGTTTGCATATATGTTTTTGTAAGTTTTTTTTCCTCATTTGGCTCTTTGTATATGTATAAGGTAACACACATAGTACTTTAGGTCTAGATGAAGGCTTCAGTATGTGACCAACACATTGACTATCTGTACCTTGTTTCTTTATCTACTACAAGTTAACCCATGCATGATACTCATGCATTCTAGTCAAATCAAGCTACTTAAGGTGTTAAAAAGGTTCTTGTCATGCATTTGGGCCATAGCCCAGGCCTCCTCAGGGGAAGCGCCCTTTTTAACGTGGTTTTGTCCACATGTCACCACCTCATAATTTTTCTCCATCACCTCATCCTTCATCTTTATCGCCACATCTATCCAGATGTCTATCCAGACACAGGGATCTCTCTCAGCAGTCCTAAGTATCACACTCCTCTCGCTCTGTCACCCCCGGCAACCACCAAACACTCCCCACTGTCACCCCTGGCAACCACCAACCACTCCCGACTGTCACTTCTCCTTCAAGAAATATATATATATTTTTAAAATCTTTATAAACACTTTTAACAATTAACAAATTAAATTAACAAATTAAAAACATCTTAGTATACCAAATTTCAGCCCTTTCTGAGTTTTTTTTTCCACACACACTAAGAATTTAGTAGGTCAGTGTATAACTCCGCCCAGCAGGTGGCGCTGCAGCAAATTTCAGCCCTTTCTGAGTTTTTTTCCCCACACACACTAAGATTTTAGTAGGTCAGTGTATAACTCCGCCCAGCAGGTGGCGCTGCAGCTTGTTTTTTTTTTCCCCCACACACACACACACACACACAGACTAACACACGCCACTAGGCTTATATATATTAGATTCAAGATTTTTGTATTTCTTTGCAAACATGGAGTGTGAACCCCTTTTTTTGGAAATATTATAAATATTATGCTTCTATTCCAGAATATCAACCCAGCAGATGGATCTTGTTGCACACCAAATTATATATATATATATATACAGCGATCAGCCACAACATTAAAACCATCTGCCTAATATTGTCCCTCACGTGCCACCAACAATGCTCTGACCCATGGGGAAATGGACTCCACCTGAGTTTTGTGGTATCTGGCAGCAGGACGATAGCAGCAGTTCCTTTAAGTCCCGTAAATTTTGATGTGGGGCTTCCATGGCTCTGACTTGTTTTTCCAGCACGTCCCACAAATCTGGGGAATTTAGAGGCCAAGTTGACACCTTGAACTCTTTGTTATGTTCCTCTAACTATTCCTGAACTATTTTTGCATTGTGACAGGCCGCATTATACTTCTAAAGAGGCCACTGCCATCAGGGAATACAATTGCCATGAAGAGAAGATATAGCTCTTAAACCTAGGATCATGCACATTTGCCAAAATGTAGTGATCCGATTTCAAGATGTTGCTAACTCTCAGATCCTGGCAAAGCGAATAAAATACTTGATCTACAAGTCCTACATAGTTAGCGGAATTGCTTAGTTTCATCTCCTCCTTCAATTTCTTTAGCTGCTTTTCCAATAGTCTAATTAGGGGAATTACTTGATTTAAGCTAACAGTGTCTGAATTCACTTCACAGGTGATTACTTAGAGTGTTTTCAGCACCTTGCACAACATTGAAAGTGTTCTACACTGCGCTGGACCAAAGTACATTACCCCTCAAATTCGATTCTTCTTGCAGCAGCTGAAATCTCCTACATGCTGTTGCAGAATGCCGAAAATGACCCAAATTATTTAGGGACACTGGCAGCATCTCCTGCGTATCACTTTTTAAAAAGCTAGGTACCAAAAAGTAAAATGGTGTTGAGATGGAATTTGGTAATGGGGACACAGGACCTCAAATAACTGTCTTATTCCTGCTGCATTAATGGTGGATATTGGGTACAGACAGGGCCGGACTGGGAGTAAAAATCAGCCCTGGCATTTCAAGCATACAGGCCCATCTCTGTTGATGAGCAGGACAAAACCGTGTGCCGCTGTGCAGCAGCGGCGCCATCAGGGGCGTGGCCACATTATGTTGGGGGCGTGGTCAACATGGGGCATTGATACATACATACATTATAAGAAAAAATTACATTTATCAGGCCCTCCCCATCATACCACCCCCCCCACCCCAGAAATACATTACAACACCCCCAGCCCACTATGCTTCTGATGCTGCTGACATCCATCAGAGTGGGAACTTCCTGTAGAGTGAGCATGGGAACTTCCTGTAGAGTGAGCAGAGAAGCTCTTAGTCTCACAAGATTAATAAATCTCATGAGACTTAGAGCTCCTCGGCTTTCTCTGCAGACTGTGTCCTATCCAGGAACTAGGAGTAGCTATCCGCTGCCTTCTGCTAACCAGAGCTGGATTAAGGCTCGGGGGCCCTAGGCACTTAAGACAGGGAAACTCCTATGATGTAATATGATTATTAGACACATTTCCAACAAATACACAGGCAATACTGTGAGCACTACTGTTAGGTGCACACAGTTCTGCCTTCACAAGCAGTACAATGTGAAGTAGGACATACCTCCCAACTGTCCTTGCAGTAAGACCAAATCCTGACTAAGCGGGACAGTCACCCACCAAATTCAGGACAGTTGGCAGACTGTCCTGGTCTCTCCTACCTGTCTTGTCATTGTCACCACTTGTGGCTGCTGGTGTCTTTAGATCATTTGCTGCTTGTCTGGATCCTGGAATGTTGGAGGCCCTATTAGGGAAAAAAAAATGGGTACATGAAATTTAGAAAACTCCAACCAGCACCGGTGTTAAATCAATATAGCACCCACGTTTTAAATTTAGGCCTCACTCCAGCCCCAACATTAAAATAATAGTATTCACATTTGATAAATACATCTATTTCCCTCCAACTAGCCCTGACATTAAATAGTATATACATTTAATAAATATACCTATTTCCCTACAACCAGCCCCAAACATTAAATAGTATTCCCATTTAACAAGTTAACCTATTTCCCTCCCTCCAAACAACCCCAGCAAGAAATTAAATAGCATTTATGTTTAATAAAAAATAACCATTTCCCACAACCATCTCAGGCATTAAATAATTCATAATCACATTCAATAAATATACCTCATTTTCCCCAAGCAGCCCCACATTCACTTAATAGCACACATTATAGTCATATACTGTCCCCCACACACATTACAGTCATATACTGTCCCCCACACACATTACAGTCATATACTGTCCCCCACACACATTACAGTCATATACTGTCCCCCACACACATTGGCCATTTTTATTGTCCTCCTCCTACAGTCATTGCCCCCTGCAGACATTTTCACCTCCCCCCCTTCCCCCTGCAGACATTTTCACTCACCACCCTTCCCCCTGCAGACATTGTCACTCACCCCCCTTCCCCCTGCAGACATTGTCACTCACCCCCCTTCCCCCTGCAGACATTGTCACTCACCCCCCTTTCCCCTGCATACATTGTCACTCACCCCCCCTTTCCCTTGCATACATTGTCACTCACCCCCCCTTTCCCCTGCATACATTGTCACTCACCCCCCCTTTCCCCTGCATACATTGTCACTCACCCCCCCTTTCCCCTGCATACATTGTCACTCACCCCCCCCTTTCCCCTGCATACATTGTCACTCACCCCCCCTTTCCCCTGCATACATTGTCACTTACCCCCCCCTTTCCCCTGTATACATTGTCACTCACCCCCCCCCTTTACCCTGCATACATTGTCACTCACTCCCCCTCCCCTTCCCCCTGCAGACATCACTTCTCCCGTGCAGTAATTTTTAGTTATTGCTCACCCCAGCCCCCCTTCGTAGTACCTGTCACTATCCCCTGGACGGAATACAAAGAAAAACAGCGCACCAACTTACCGAAGCCTCCTAGGCGGCTGCGTTGGCGTGATGTGACGTCATCGCGCGGCCGCTCGGAAGTTTAAAAAAAAAAAAAAGAAAAGAGAAAATTGCGGGACTGGAAGCGCAGGGACCGGACCGGCCCATACAGCCATCGGCCCTTCTGGCAAATGCCAGAAGTGCCAGATGGCCAGTCCGGCCCTGAGTACAGATCTAATACTAGTATAGTCGCCATGGCGCCTGTGATCCGCTGTACAACTGCTTGACAGTTGCCATACTTGCTTCCTCTTACAAAGGATTGTTTAACAGTCAATTGTTGTAAACTATTAGTAGTCTTCTTCTTGGTCTGCTTCTGGGTTGAAGATCCACCCCCAGCAGCAGGAGCAGCAGCAGTGGGCCTAATGCTCAAGGATTCTTCTGAGGAGTCTGGAATAGGGGAGGAGTCATCTCACCTTAGAAACTTGGATGCAGGACTAACTCCAATCACTTTTGAGGATATTGATGATGAAGGTGTTGGGTGCGTAGATTGCAGGTGCTGGGATCTAGCTGAGAGAAGGGAGGGAGCTGATGCTGGACTGCTTGTTGTTATTTTTTAGCATGAGCTTCTGATTTTCACAAAAGCTTTCCATGAACTCGCTTTAAATGGCGTAACATGGATGAGGTTCCTAGATGGTTGAGAAACCTACCTCTACTGACTGTTGCTTTACAATGCTACAAATGACTAGGCAACTGTTTTCAGGATTGAGTGAAAATAATTCCACACATGAGAGGTGGATATTCTGGTCTTATGCCCAGGCATGACAATGGCCTTCTTCTTATCACTGGCAATAACTGCTTCAACTGGTGCATGACTTGCCACAGTAGAGTTCATTAACAGCACTGTTTGCTTAGGTGCCTTAAGCCATTGTTAGCTGTTTTGTGGGAGCCCAAACAAACCATGCACTTCAGCCACAAAGTGGCACTCCTTGTCCCTGGAGTGCTTGCTTTGTTAAACTGTACATATTCTTTTCAATATCTTACATAAGGGTGGGTGGGAGGGCCCAAGGACAATTCCATATTGCACCACTTTTCTTTTTTGCTACTGCTGTGTGGAAATGTTTCCTAGATGTGCTATGAACTGCTGTGTTTTTGTGTCATTGCTTTGACGCTTAACATACAGCCAAGTCGCTGCAGTCTTTGTTTGAATGTGTATGAAAATAATAATGTGACCTGTGAGGTGGTCAATATTGACGGCAAATGATTTGAAATTAGTGTTATTGAGGTTAATAATAATGTAGGGAAGAAAACGAGCAAAATTATGTGATTTTAGCAAAAAACATAATCTCTCACCTCTGTTCTGCTTGAGTGGCTAGATGGTTTACAACTTTGGTGCTTCAAACTCCTCCAAGATCCTTATCTATCACAGGCCTGGCTAACTCATGTCATTTAGCAAATCACACATTGATATTACATTACAAGGTTGCATAAAATATTCACATTGTCATACATGAATTCAACAGAAAATAACAATCAGTCATTAGATATACTACATAATCGTCACAGACAGGGATGTGCAGGAGATGTCTGTGGCCTCGAAAAATTTCGGGACATTTTCGACATTCTGCAACAGCATGTAGGAAATTGCAGCAGCTGCAAGCTCAATTTATTTTGCCCTGCCACCAACTGAAGCAAGAGGTGGTAACAAGTTGGACTTCCACACTTTATATGCTTGTGAGGATGGAGGAACAAAGAAAAGCCATCCACGCTTAATCCACAGGCCATGATATTGGGAAAAGAGGGGGAATGTAGTATAGGCCAGCACAGTGGAGATGTCACGATAATGACAGAGGTTGCCACTGCCTGATATTGGCGCCACTAATCTGGGAGGCGCGGAGTCTAATGCACCCCCGGTATTCACCAGGGACCCCCGCAAGGAGGTATGGGCTTGGCTGCGTAAGGTGCGCAGGTCGCGGTTCTCTAAGTTATTAATCAGGAGACAGACGTGACCGACCAATTTGCATGGGTTCCTCCAAAGGAAGCACGGGAGACTGGAATTGAGGTGCCAGACGTGGAAAAGATCAACGACCACATTCTCGTTCTTGTGTGCATTCACGGTGGCGGATATCCACTTTGATACACAGGGAAATTAAACCGTTCAATCTAGAAGGCAGGTCCCGTGATGCCAAATCATCTTTTATTCTGTCATTCAAGCCTTGCCAGAAGGTAGCGGTAAGTGCCTCCTCATTCCAGCGGAGCTCAGAAGCTAGAGTCCAGAACTGGACTGCGTACTGACTAGCTGAGAGAGTTCCTTGACGAAGGTTCAAGAGACCAGAGGAGGCAGAAGACACACGTCCGGGTTCATCAAAAACACCATGCAAAAGCTTTCAATAAAGGTCACGGAGTTCTGGAGTAGCGGGTCGTTATGTTCCCATAATGGAGAGGCCCAGGCTAGAGCCTGGCCTGAAAGGAGAGAAATTATATAGGCCACCTTAATCCTATGTGAAGAAAAGTTTTCAGGTGCAAGTTCAAACTGTATGGCACACTGATTAAGGAACCCGGAGCATTTCTTTGGGTCACCATCATATTTCTCTGGAGGAGGAATACGCAGCCCTCGGGAGCCTGTGGAAGCAGTAGAACTGGCAGAGGCAGCGACAGCAGGGGCAGCTTCCATTCCAGAGGGAACCACTGGACGTGCGGGTAGTGACCCTTGAAGGGTGTCCAGGCAAGTGACCACACCTTGGATGCACTGCTGCAATTGGGTCTGATTGGCGTTTTGCTGGTCCACATGTTGGGCCAAATGTAACAGAAGGTCCCGGGCCGAAGGTTCATCCTGTGTACTCATGGCCAGAGTATACTGTCACGATAATGACTTTTCAGAGGTTGCTACTGCCTGATATTGGCACCTCTAATTTTGGAGGCGCAGAGTCAAACGTACCCCCGGTATTCACGAGGGACCCATTCAAGGAGGTATGGGCTTGGCTGCATGAGGTGTGCAGGTCACGGTTCTCCCAGTTAGTAATCAGGGCAGTAGGTAGACAGGAATGGTCATGCGGTCCGGGTCAAAAAGCCAAATGTTGATGCAGTACAAAGGGATGATCCAAGCAGAGTAGTCAGAGGCAAGCCAAGGGTCGAATACCAGGAACAAGCAGAGCCAAATCATCAGGAAGAGAGTGGTCACGAACAAAGCCAAAGAGTCAGGAACCGTGGAGCAAATAAATAGGTGGAAGCAGGGAACAAACGCTGGAGCTGGTGAAACCAATACTCTGGCACCAGACTATTGGAGGGAGGACCTATATATATATGTAGCTGGCCCCTGATTGGTGGCATGCATTCCTGGCGGTCAGATACACCTTACCGCCAATAATCAGTATGGGAAAGCGTCCCATGGGACGTAGGTCTACTGCGCATGCACGTGCAGCTACAATCCGGAAGTCTGTCCCATTGCCTAGCAACGGGATGCAAGCCGGGCAAAGAGGCAGGCATCTGTCCCCGGCACGTAGGAGCAGTGCGGGGATGGCGCCTGACGGGAGAATATTTTCCATGTTGTGCAAGGTGCTGAAACAATTCGAAGTAGTCACATGTCAAGTGAGCTTAGACACTGCTAGCTTGAGCAAAGTGATTCCCTTAATTAAACTTTTGGAAAAGCACTTTGAAAAATTGAAGGAGGAGATGAATCAAAGAAATTGCGCTAAGTATGTTGGACCTGTAAATTAAGTACTTTAATTGCTTCGCCAGGATCGAAGAGTTATCATCTTCTGGAAATCGTATCACTACATTTTGACGACTATGCTTGATCCTAGGTTTAAGAGCTATTCTTTTTATTTGCAACTGTCCCAGAACACAAGAGATGCAATGAGTTCCTGGTGAGCAAGTTGACAGCTGAAGTGGTACATGACACAACGGCGTCCCCTCCTTCAGTTTCTCAGGGTATTGCTCCTAGGAAAAAACTAAGCTTTTGAAAGAGACCCAAGGATGATGCAGATAATTCAGCAGAACATTTTGACATCTGGTCTGGTCTAAAAGAATTGCCCAAAAATCGTGGCACCTCTGCCCTAACGCCAACTGATCCTACTTTCAACATCCAAAGATTAGTGGAGGATTATTTTAACGAGAGCATAGAAATAGACACATCAGACAGTCCCTTTACATACTGGGAGGAAAAAAGGCATATTGGAGACCCATGTACAAACTCGCTTTGCAATGCCTAAGATGCTCACTTTCCAGTGTGTACATGGAAAGAGTTTTCAGCACAGCAGAGAACCTTGTCGGTGATTGGCGTAACAGGCGACTTCCTAAAAATGAGGAAAAGATAATGTTCATCGAAATTAACTACAAATTCCACGAGAAAGGCCTTTACTGGCATTTATATCAAAATACAGAGACTACTGCATTGGTGGATTCCAGCAGGAATTATTTCATATTGTGTGAGTGTGATGTACACACTGATGTGGGTGATGATGAGGCTGAAGATGATGACAACAACATTTTGCCACTGTTGAGTTCATTAACAGCACTGTCGCTAGAGTGCTTTCTTTGTTAAACTGCACATGTCCTTTTCAATATCATACATAAGGGTGAGTGGGAGGACCCAAGTACAATTCCATCTTGCATCACTTTTCTTTTCTGCCACTGCTGTGTGGCAATGTTTCCTAGATGTGCTATGAACTGCCGTGTGCTTGTGTAAATGCTCTGTCGCTAAGCATCCAGCCAGCTTGCTGCTGTCTTTATCTAAATGTTGACAAAAATAGTGTTGTGACATGTGAGGTGGTCAAGATTGACTGGAAATGACTGTTAATTAGCGTTATTGAAGAAGAATAATGTAGGAACAAAAAAAGAGCAAAATTATGTGATTTTAGCATATTTTAGCTATTTTTCTAAAAAATACAGATTCCAAATCTATCTTAGTTAATAAAATAATAGTGAAGTTGTGTATAAGTGATTTGTTTTACTTATACACAACTTCACTATTATTTTGCTGATTTTATTAACTTTAATAGTTTTAAATAAATATCAATAAAGTTGGTTTTAATCATAAAGAGACGAGCAATCTCCTAGTACCAGAAATTAGGAGGATCTCCTGTGCACTACATTAAATAAACTCTTTGCTTTTCCCTTGATGTCTTACTCAGTTTAGTAATTGCACTCTGCATCTGGTGTGACAAAAATAACCCATTTCTCACCTCTCTATCATAGCCAGGATTAACTTTTTCAGTAATTTGCGCTGCAGTAACTCATCTGTGGGATTGAACAAGACAGGATAGCCTTCGCCCCCTATGCATATCAATGACCCTGTCACTGATTGACCGCTTGTCCTTCCTTAGACCACTTTTGGTAGGTATTATCCACTTCATACTAGGAACACCCTACAAGACCTGCCATTTTGGAGATGCACTGAGCCAGTCGACTAGTCATCACAATTCGGCCCTTGTCAAATATAGCATATACATAATGGAGAATTTTGTGCTATGTTGGGATTAAGTTCATCTGCCGTCAAGGCATCTCCTGTAGGGTATTTTTATTTAGGGTTTCACAGTTAAAACCTTCCCTGAACCTCCATTTTATAAAGCATACAGCATCTGGTCCACTTTCAGAAAAACAAACTAGAAATTATTGAAAGAGAAAAAGGCGCTGGACAACAACTTTCTTTTTGCACATGCACGTTGGTCTCATTGGTCCTGGGCTGCCATCTCAAATGATTTTATTCACTTGTACACATATCAATAATTTAAAGAAGTGCGTCTTTTCTCTATCACTATTTTCTAGTTTGTTTTTCTGGGAGTTCCATTCCCTCCAGGTGCTGCAGGTTTTATTAGATGGAGGTTCAAGGAAGGTTTTAAATGTGACACCCTGAATATAAATTTGCATCACAAGCTTAGGGACTCACCTACAGGGGATGCCTTGATGTTGGCAGGTGAGCTTAGCCCAATATACCTATATTGTGCACAAATTTCTTCTTTATGTATATGCTGATACATAGTGATTTATATATTGTTTGCTTGTGAGCCCCAGACAACAATTTTCTTATGTTTGCACATGCACACTGGACTCATTTGACCTTGGCTGCCATCTCAAATGATTTTATGCACCTGTACACATTTCATCCAGTTAAAGCATACTTTTTGCCTCATAAACTAATTATATATATATATATATATATATATATATATATATATATATATATATCATCATCATCATCATGAGTTCAATTCCCAACCATGGCCTTATCTGTGTGGAGTTTGTATGTTCTCCTCATGTTTGCGTGGGTTTGCTTCGGGCGCTCCGGTTTCCTCCCACACTCCAAAAACATACTAGTAGGCTGATTGGCTGCTATCAAAATTGAGCCTAGTCTCTCTCTCTCTCTCTCTCTCTCTCTCTGTATGTTAGGGAATTTAGACTGTAAGCTACAATGGGGCAGGGACTGATGTGAATGAGTTCTCTGTACAGCGCTGCGGAATCAGTGGCGCTATATAAATTAATGATGATGATATATTTATATATATATATATATATATATATATATATATATATATATATATATATATATATATATATATATACTTGTATATTGGTTATGGTGTAAATGCAGTAATGAAACATTAGATCATTTTGCATTTTGATATATTACATATTGTGTTAATGAAACATATTGTACACTTTTATATTTAGTTTAGAAATATTGATACAATCTATTGTGAAACATCTTCAAGCATGTTAATAGTATCTCAGAATTTATGTGCACTGACTAGCACTGAGAGATGTTGAAAACTCAGGTTTAGATCCCAGTGTCAGTTCTTTGTGATCATTCACGTGCCATTTGTACCACAGGCATCAAAAACTAGATTTTGCTATCAACTTGGCAGGGAAACTATACCTAATCAACTCTCTGCTTAGAGAGTAAAATGTGTATGTATTATATGAAATAAACTTAACAGTAGAGCTAAAATAGTTAAGGATAATAAATTATTTTTCAGCTGTATAAAGATATTGTATATTACTCTACAGAGAATTTTATGTCACTCACCTGCTGTCCTAAGTTATCACTGCTACATCCACTCATTCTAGAACCTTTGTTACTTTGCAGTATGGCTTCCATAGGTTGCCAAGCAACATCACTCCATTATTTTTCCTCTTTGTGTTTGTCTCCATAATCTCTGTCAGTAGACCTTGAAACAACAGCCTTACTGAAGTATTTCAAAGCTTACGTATGTAACTAGAATGCCATGGTTGGATTTATAGTGATTTCAAACAAATGGCGGGTTAAACATGTGTTTTGAGATTTTTCATTGCCACAACTTGCCTCCCACATCCCCATTGTTAAACAAAAAAGTGAACATATTTATGAAAAAAATCAATATTGTCAAGTAAATACATTATATTGCCATTCAAATACAACTACATAAAGTATGCAGAGCAAATACAAACCCCAGACCTCAAGAAGTCTCTTGAAGACAATATTTTCTATCAACAGATACTATGCATTACATTGGTAAGAAAGTAAATGTCAAGGAATATGTTTTCACTAACCCAAGGTGATCGTTAATGGTAATGCAAACAAGGGAAGCACCCAAAATATTCTCTATGAAACTGCAGTAAAAGATCAATCATGAAATGCACCTACTAAAACTGACTCAAAAATATAACTTAAATTTGGAATTTTGATACTGATAATTACATTCCCAGCACTGTAAACATCGCAGGTCATGTCTTACAAATGAAATGTTAGTTTAAAGGTGGCGCCACAAAAGTGTCCCTACAGAGTAATACAGATGGACGCAGATTGTGATAATTAAAACATACATCAATAAAGAAAAATCATATATATCTCAGAACTGTCAGGCAGTGGGGAAAAGCACAGCTTATGCAGAGACTTAGGGGTATATTTACTAAACTGCGGGTTTGAAAAAGTGGACATATTACCTATAGCAACCAATCAGATTCTAGCTGTCATTTTATAGAATGTACTAAATAAATGACAACTAGAATCTGGTTGCTATAGGCAACATCTCCACTTTTTCAAACCCGCAGTTTACCAAATATATCCATTGGTTACAATTCCCCAGGGTCACGTTTCTGAACAGTAATAAAGATGAGCTAACTGTCTCATCATAATCCAGCCTCCTTTCTCTTTAGTACCATATCTTTCATTGACATAAACTATTCTGTTTCTCTCCAAAAAAAATGGCTTGAATAAATCATTTTAGGTATATAAGAGCTGTTTCATTTCACTTTGGTGCGTTTGAAGTTTTTACTACATTGTTAGGAGTGCATCTTAAAATGCAGCTTGGAAGCAACAAATGGGTTCTATTAATTCTGCAATTCCAGATAAAGACACCCCCAAGACATATAAACTTCCCCCCACACACACATACAAAAGCACCAGCTATGTGCTGAGCAGTCTGTGGCTGGTTTTCACTATGATAGAGGTTCCCACGGTTTTCCTGTTACAGTGGAAAACATCCCAGGCTCTATAATTGAATCTCTGACAGGTCTGCACTGGTGCAAAATTCAACTTCTTTTGCAGAGTGGAAATGGCCACATATAGTTAGAAAGGAAACTATCTCTTTACAGTAATTACGCTCCGCAAAATTAAATCTAATTTCTGTTCTGCTCTGAAAAATGAGGTGCACTGATGCAGTGCCGTAACTAGCCATTTTAGTGCCCTGGGCGAGACAGGGAACTGGCGCCCCCCATCTAAGTGGGAGTGTCAATCGGTGAGTGGGCGTGGTCAACCTACTGTGGGGGCGTGGCTAGCGCCTTACAAGTTCTAGACCGCAATGAACCCCTTTCCCTCCCCATTCTTATCAGTCTGGCTTTGTAAGGATCTTTATGTAATAAGCCTCCATAGAATCAAAGTACTTTATATGCAGCTAGCACATGCTAGCTGTATAAAAAATGAATTGGTTATTGAAATAAAACTCACTGAAACAAATGAAAACATAAATGTAACGGTACCATCTGTATCACACTGCCCCTTCATCCCACTGTGCCCTCCATCACAGTTTCTCCTTTATCACACCGTGCCATGGAGCCATCTTTATCACATTGTGCCCCCTTATCACCATCACAAGAAATAAATAAATATATATATATATATATATATATACACACACACACACATACAATATAAAGAGCCTCCTAGTGTCCGAAATACCTTACAGAGAGCATTCCTGTGACCGCCATACAAAACAGAGAGCATTCCTGTGACCACCATACAATACAGAGAGCATTCCTGTGACCGCCATACTATACAGAGAGCATTCCTATGACCACCATACAATACAGAGAGCATTCCTGTGACCGCCATACAATACAGAGAGCATTCCTATGACCGCCATACAATACAGAGAGCATTCCTGTGCCCGCCATACAAAACAGAGAGCATTCCTGTGACCGCCATACTATACAGAGGGCATTCCTATGATCGCCATACAATACAGAGAGCATTCCTGTGACCGCCATACAATACAGAGAGCATTCCTGTGACCGCCATACAATACAGAGAGCATTCCTGTGACCGCCATACTATACAGAGAGCATTCTTGTGACCGCCATACAATACAGAGAGCATTCCTATGACCTCCATACTATACAGTGAGCATTCCTGTGACCACAATACAATACAGAGAGCATTCCTATGACCTCCATACTATGCAGAGAGCA
The DNA here is from genome assembly GCA_036250195.1 of Mixophyes australis. Taxonomy (NCBI): domain Eukaryota; kingdom Metazoa; phylum Chordata; class Amphibia; order Anura; family Limnodynastidae; genus Mixophyes; species Mixophyes australis. Next base: position 39,264,144 of record JAVHZZ010000010.1, on the reverse strand, counting down.
TTCCTGTGACCTCCATACTATACAGAGAGCATTCCTGTGACCACCATACAATACAGAGAACATTCCTATGATCGTCATACAATACAGAGAGCTTTCCTGTGACCGCCATACAATACAGAGAGCATTCCTGTGACCGCCATACAATACAGAGAGCATTCCTATGACCGCCATACAATACAGAGAGCATTTCTGTGACCGCCATACAATACAGAGAGCATTCCTATGATCACCATACAATACAGAGAGCATTCCTGTGACCGCCATACTATACAGAGAGCATTCCTATGACCGCCATACAATACAGAGAGCATTTCTGTGACTGCCATACAATACAAAGAGCATTCCTGTGACCTCCATACAATACAGAGAGCATTCCTATGACCGCCATACAATACAGAGAGCATTCCTATGACTGCCATACAATACAGAGAGCATTCCTGTGACCGCCATACAATACAGAGAGCATTCCTGTGACCACCATACAATACAGAGAGCATTTTTGTGACCACCATACAATACAGAGAGCATTCCTATGACCACCATACAATACAGAGAGCATTCCTTTGACCGCCATACTATAGCGAGCATTCCTATGATCGCCATACAATACAGAGACCATTCCTGTTACCGCCATACAATACAGAGAGCATTCCTATGACCGCCATATAATACAGAGAGCATTCCTATGACCACCATACAATACAGAGAGCATTCCTATGACCGCCATACTATAGAGATAGCATTCCTGTGACCACCATACAATACAGAGAGCATTCTTGTGACTGTAATACAGATAAATACCTCACCTGAAATTAATAGACCCCACCATTAAATTAAAAAGCCCCATCAATAAATTAAATTGACCCACCATCACCCTACAAATAAAACAGTATCCATTAAATAATTAGCCCCCACCTAAACGTCACCATTAAATTAATAGCCTACCTCCACACATTATTTTAATACATCCCCCGCTTCCCTCACACATTATGGCAGCATACTCCCCTTTCCTCATAAAGCATAGCAGCATCCCCCTCTCCCTAATAGCAAGATGCAGCTTACATCCCCCCTCCCTCCATAATTGCGGCTTACATCCCCCCCCTCCCTGCATCCATAATTGCAGCTTACATTCCCCCCCTCCCTCCATAATTGCAGCTTACATTCCCCCCCTCCCTCCCTCCATAATAGCAGCTTACATCCCCCTCCCTGCATAATAACAACACAAATCGCCCTTCCCCTGCTTTGAAGCTTTCCTTTTTTGTGTTTATCCTGACCAGCCGTCTCTGCCTGGCTCCTCTCTGCTTCTCTGCTCCTCTCCTGCCTAGCAACGTCATGACATCAGACGCTGAGGCAGAGGGCAGAGTTCAGAAGGGGGTGGAGCCGGGTGCCGGCCGCCATCTTGGATGCGCCGGGCGGCCGGCAGTCTGAATCTGAGGTCTGTTTAATTTTTTTTTTTTCACTGCTCACACAGAGGCAGGTACGGGTGGCCACTGGGCCCCCTTGGGACTGCACCCTGGATGGTGGCACAGCCCGCACCGGCCTCGTTACGGCTCTGCACTGATGCGCCTACACTATACTTCAGTAGGAGCTCGTTAACTCTGACCAATCCATCTACTCTGCCTCTGCATTCTTCTGCTTTTTAGTAAATGTGTCCATTATGCTCTGTAAACCAATGCACACTGGTGGCAATCTAATTTCCCTTGCACAAATTAAGGTGCATGATGGGTTCAAGGCTGTACTTGTTTTTCAGCTTTTGCTTTTGCTCGCAGTTATTTAGTTTATACACTTAACAGATTATTTTGATTAGTGAGATAAATAATTCAGAATTTAAATTAGATTACTTGTTGTTTGCAATTGATGAATCTTTGTCAATCTTTAGGGTTTGATTGCTTTTTGATAAAGATGACTTTCTAGTATTTACATAATTAGCACTGACAATGTCAGTAACATGGTTCCTTGTTTGGAAAAATGTAGTGTGTGATGCTGGTTTGTATGAATGCTAGAGATAAATGGTTCGGATTCGAGAAAATCCGACAGGCCTGAGTTGTGGGGCTCTGAGTGAAACCAAGTCATGACTCGGATTCGCCCGCCAATTTCGGTTCTCAAATAGTCATTTCCGGGAATCTTTTGATTCAAAGAGAGTTTTGGATCGATATCTTCTATACATATAGCCCATACTTGTCAACTCTCCCGGAAAGTCCGTGAGACTCCCGAAATTCGTGTCAGTCTCCCGGGCTCCCGCGAGACCTGCCATTTCTCCCAACGGGAATGACGTTTTGCGGCGGGGGGGGGGCAAAACGACGTGATTGGTTCTGCCCTCCAGTCACACCCCCTCTCCCGGAAACAAGTATGATATAGCCCTCCCTCATTTTCTCAGGTGCCATTTTAGAACAGACAGCATGTAGGGAAGAGGTTAGCTGCAGTGCTCTGCTCTGAAAATAGCATTCAGGGTGAAAGAGGGACAGAAAAAACAATAGAATCATGTGATTATTTTAAAGCAGTTCTGTAGAGATCAGTCAGCTAGTATAGTTTGCTGATCAATTAATTTTAATTTCAATCTTTCAGAGATTTTAGACAGGCTACTGGTTGTTATTAATGCATATGTAATAGTACTAGTGTATAGACTAAGTTAGATATCATTCTGAACTAAGTTGCATATTTAGAGGAGAAAAATATTGTGCTTTTGCTATATGACTATTAGCAGCAGATTCTGCTCAAAAATTGATTTATTTATTTTAAAATGTTTTTCTAGTGAAAGTAATCTTGTGTGGGGCAGTTACATCTGAATTAATTTTGAACAAAACTGGGTGTTTGTGTGTAAGTGTCAGTGCAGCTGCACACCCAAACAAAGCTATATATATTCTAAACTTTTTTCTATTTTTTAATACCTGTCAGTTTTCAAATGGTCATTTAGTGGCAACTAAACTTAAAACTGGGTGCTTGCACTTGAGTGTCAATGCAGCTGCACACCTCCAAAAAACACACTATAATCTAATCTTTTCTATTTTGCAATACTTGTCAATTTGTAAAGGGCTGTTCAGTGACATCTATATTAAAAAAATGCCGTTTGTGTGTGAGGGTTTTTTCTTTTCATTTTCGACATTCAGTGACTGCATGTAGAACACTGCAGCGGCTGCAAAAAAATGTAATCTGCCATGCATCAAAGAGAGTGAAGAGGCAGTAAAAATCAGATGTCAATAGATGGATAGAGGCATTAGTAGATATTTATACAAGTAGATACCCAATTGTAAAGAGCTACGTAATTTGTTGTATATAAATAAATGATGACGCTGATAGACGAAGGTGGCCTGTACCCATACCAAAAACATCACAGCCTATTACTATGCACTTCTCGATGGACAGTGATAGCATTCATCGGTATCCAAGGGCAGAACTTTCATAAACTTGTTATATTTTTATGCTCTGTGCCGTAACACTGCCCTCAATCAAATAGGGGATTCACATATATTTATGGGGAGGGCTGAAGAATAAGTCTCCAGAGGGAAGCTTTGTCCAAGCCCAGGGCAAAGGGAACTGTCCAAGATTTGCAGAAGAGGTGGTCCCCAAGACTCATGTATATAAATATGGAATGTATGTAAATAATATTTATATGTTCTATCAGTGAAATGTAAGAAATATGTAAAACAGGCAGTTCAGATAGGCCAATAGTTGTCCTTCCCAAACATGTAAGCATGTATAATATTCACATTGATACAGATTTGGTTGCCCAAAACATGTCTTGACAATGCAATTGAAAGTCCACATTCTGAGAAATTATGAAGATATTGGCCCTGCCAAAGGATACATTAGAGATATGATGGCTGACGATTTACGCTACGTGATGGAGTTAGCGAACCATATTGCCTGACTAATTATTTTTGGAATTGAATTTGAGAATGCCAACATTTTTAAGTTGTCCCCACAATGGAAGTGTCGGCATTTCCACTGTCGGGATTTAGTACCCTACCCCATGACAGTATTACGTCATTATGTTCCTCCAAATGACAATGAGCATTACAATCCAGTTATGACTCATGGGCCCCATCTACCAACTGCTGAAAATTCACAATTAAACTTAAAAATAATTTGAAATGTCCTCTGCTATGGCCTTCCATATTTTCATCATGAAACACAAAATTGTGAGTAAATAAAGAACTCTCAGAATCAGTATTTGTTAAAGTTGATATGGAATAAGATATTGCAATGCCATCTCAACATAGCTTTTCCATTCCCAATGATTGAGTTTTCTAGATTTCTCACTACAACAGATGCTCTGTTAAAGGTTTCTTCTCTCATATAACCAGGAAGAATGAGTATTAATTATTATTCTTTTACAAGGCTGTTGAATTGTCATACCCTCCTTTTGATTTGATTGGTCTGATTTACTAGGAATTTTATTTTGCCAAAATTAATTAAATTTAGGGTCAATTAATTTGTTTATATGGCCCAAATTTGGTTCTGCTTCAAAGGGATCTCTTGACTGATATATTTAATTTAAAAATGTATGTAAGTTGAATTTTTTCCTGCTTATATACTGTATAAAGGAAAGGAAAACTGAAATTAGAAAACTGATAATCTTTATTATCATTAATACTAGAGTGCTTTTCTGTAATTGGAGCACACTTTAAAAAAATATACTGCATTACATTTATAAGCAATTCTTGATTTTCTATTCAGTGCGCATGAGGTTCCCCTCTTCATAATGTTTTTTTGTGAATATATGGGGAGACATTCATTCATCAGGATTGTGCTTTTACTTGGCAAATCATGTTTACATATTTGCAAGTTCAGTGGTGCAAAGAGCACAAGCAATTGACTCCTGAGCAATGAAGGAAAGTGATATATGAATAATTCTTAATAGAATTTTTTGGGGGAGGAATCCTGACACAAGCACATTATATACAATGACATGAAATAAGAGGTCAAGATGGCCCTGCCCAAATGATCTTACATTCTGAGAGATGTGGGGAAGACTTTATACATAAGATAATATTTGTTGGTGGGGAAAGTATATTTAGCTATTATAAGGCAGCAACATCAATAGCCTCCAATAATAAAGCATTCATTTGTGATTGGCATTACTATGGTACAGTGGTACTGTGGTACAGTAGGAGAAGTGAAAGCAGAAGGGGAGGAAACTAAAGAAATGTTAAAACAGCCAGCTGCTGGCAATCATAATTGTCATTCACCATTAACCTTAACCATTATTATTAACTAAGCCTCCTTCCTCTGATGGTTCTAGAGGAGATTTTTGCTTTTGTAATGCATGGAGTAACTGTGTAACCTGCTTATTCTTTTTAGTATCAAGTTGGCTGTTGGAAAAAGCCAAACTAGTTTTTCTCCATGTGTGGTTGCAGCTGCTGTCACTAAAGAGGCAACAGAGATCACAAAAGGAGAAACAGAGATGGCAACAGAATTTTCAGTTGACGGCAATGACAGTTAAATCCATTGGGTGCAGCGGATAAACAGATGGTATTCAGAAGATTTCCTAAACTTTACCATGGTGTGATGACATGGCACCACTATGTAATTTACCAGTGCCTTCACATATTTTTAAATGATTTACATTGGTGGGAAAATTATTATTTGTGAAGTTAAGCACAGTTTTGATCTAAAGCACAACCATCTTGACTGTTTGCATGACATCCACATACCTCATGTCATGAACGCCAAGCCTGAAACCATCTGAAATGGTTGGCTGTGATTGGATTTACCTTAGTCACTTACCAATGAATACACCTTTTCTGCCACCACAAAGGATTTACTATTGAGTCCTTACGTTCACCAAAACCACTTAATAATATTACACACTTAAATCACATAGACATGAAGCATGAGCCTCACTTGGCTTCATAAGTTCACAAACAATCATGAATATACTAGATTAAGTGTATTTAATCAGGAAAATGTCTTGAAGGTTTAATTACAAAACAGTTAATAACACGAAATACAAAATAAGTTGCACAAATAAGTTTCAGAAATAAAATAGGGAAAAAAAACCCAGAGTCTAACTTACTATTGTAAGACTTGGCATGAGAAGTGTATACTTTGATAAGGATGGCACACTTCTGACCTAGGCACAAGTCTCCTATTAGAAAATGCACAATTTTACTATGTAGGACAGCTGAATTAAAACTTTCTCACATAGCTCTCACCCCCACACTTTGAAAGGTTATATACAATATACACATTGTCATACATGAATTTCATTTATTTAAGCAGCATGCATCCTTTTAAACAGTACAGACAGGTAGATTGTCTAGTATCCCAACGTTTCATATTCCTCTGCTGATCCCCAATCTAGCTACACTCTGGCTGGGGGTACTGTGGGATGTGGTTCCCCCACACCTCAAACTGCAATAGTCTTTTAGGGAATAATGTTCTCTGGGCTCACTAGGGCTGGGTGTACAAGAGTCTAGCAACCCAAGTGCAATTTGGTGTTTTACATTAACCAATTGCAGATTATCTCTGGGGTGTTCTTGGGGTCCTCCCGCACACAGGTCGGTCAGTATTGGCTTCCCTGCAAGGCACCCAACTGAAGAAGGTGCTGTTTTTTTCTTTTTGTGGCAATTGACACTGATGTGCCCCTCTTCATCACACATAAAACACCTGCAGTCAGTTGCCAAAACAGGTTTTTCCCCCGTCCCCCAAAATGGTGCAGCAACAGCTGGTTTGGTTGATGGGGAACTCATGATCCTCCAAGTTGCCTCTCTTTCGACGCAGTTTGCTCCCCAACTCTTCTTCATCACTGGAGGCCTGGTAATAGTGTAATTGTCAGCCAGGCTGGTAGTGTCTTGCAATATCTTAGAGTCATGATCCACAATCCATGCTTTCAACTCAGCTGGGCACAGTGCTCCTGGAGAATGAGATCCTTTAGTTTATCATAGTCCAGTACCTGCAATCCCTCCATTCAATGATGCATCATGGTTAATAATTGTACTCACAGTCCGGCATAGGTACCAGAGGGACTGCGCCTTGAGTCTTGGAACTTTCTTCGGAACGTCTCAGGAGATATGTTGAAACAAAGTAACAAGGCTTTCTTAATTGCTGCATAATCGCTGTACAGTTCCTGGGGAAAGTCTGCAAATGCTTCCAAAGTTTTTCCTCTTCGTCCAGGGGTTAACTAGCTGGCCCACTCACTGGGGTCCAACGCAAACTGTCTGCAAGTCCTTTCAAATCCCCTCAGCAATGTATCAAGGTCGACGTCTTTATCTAACACAGGGAATTGGTCGTGCCTGGGTATTTTCCTATCCGGGCTTCGGTCCGACAACTGGCTGCTGAGCCTGGCTAGCTCCAGTTGGTGTTCGTGTTCGGCTTGTACCTCTGCAGCTTCCCTGTCTGTGCGGCATTTGGCAGCCTTCCTGTCTGCAGCAGTGCAATGTTCGGCAGTCTCCCTGTCTGCTCAGCATTCTGCAGCCTCTTGGAGTTTCTGGATCAGCCGCAGTGATGTTGCTGAGTCTGCATCCTTCATCTGTTTTACAGCAATGTGAAGGTAACTGTCCAGGGTAGACTCCCCACTTGATTCAAAAGAGGTATAGAGGTATTTGTGGTAATGTCCAGTGCTGACTGCTCTCCTGAAGCAGAAAGGTTTTCTCCACTGCCTCCTCCAACACTTAGCTTCTGATCAGCCTCCACAAGCGCTTGAATCAGTTGCTCTCCGTTCCTGCCACAGACGACAATTCCTATTTCGACACACACAAAGCCAAAAACTTATTCTTTTTCATCTGCTTATAGTCAGTGGCCATCCTGGACCTCACACTTCCACCAAATAAAAAATAGAAAAGTAAACAAGAAGGGGGTAAGCAGAAACTATTTGCTATAATCTCCTAAACTATAATCTCTGGGTAATTAGGATGCTGATTCTCTCTAGACTCACACACCACTAATTCACTTAAGTTCTTATGATAAAAAAGAAATATATTACCAATCCCACCAAGCTGCCAACCAGTTTTTCACAAATGCTGCGCCTGTCTCAGATACAGCAATCTGAAACAGCTGACTGTGACTGGAGTTACCTTGGTCACTTACCAATGAATACACCTTTTCTGCCACCATGAAGGATTTACTATGGAGTTCTTACTTTCACCAAAACCACTTATTAATATTTCATACATAAATCACATAGATCTGTAGCAAAAGCCTTATCTGGCTTCGTAAATTCGCAAAGAATCATGGAGATTAAATGTGTTTAATACAAAAATGTTTCCAAGGCTTAATTACAAAACAGTTAATAGCAAGACATACAAAATAAGTTGCACCAATTATTTTCAGAAATAAAATAGGAAATAAAACCAGAATCTAATTTACTAGTGTAAGTCTTGGCATGAGAGGAGTACACTTTGAGAAGGATGTGGTCTTAGCTCTTTTTACGCCACTAGGCAGTATCATAATAGAGTGCATCCCCCCCTGTCAAAATTCAGCATTCTAAATGCTGGGACAAATTGTGAGTTCTGTCTGCTGCACTGAAGGCTGCCATCATGGGTGAGTCATTTTACTACATTCTGCCTTTTTCTGAGCACCTGACTTAATCCACCAATTAGCTCCTCTGTAGACTATAAAAGTCACCTTCTACACTTAACTAATTGCCAGTGCAACAGTTTCCTAGTTCCAGCTTACCACTATTGCTGTTTGTTTGCTATTCCTTCTGCTACTCCAAGGTTACTATCTGCTGCTATACAGACTTCAGCCATTATCTCTTCGTGTGGGCCCAGCTACAACACATACACGCGTCCCATTGCCTAGCAACGGGAAGCTAGCAGCTATAACAGCGCCACTGGCCTGCTCCCATTGGTCCACACCTTTCCTGGCCCTTCACCTGTCCCAGAGTATCAGGGCTTCCTGCCTCCAGCGTTTCCTGTTACCAGGATCTGCATTGTTCTTGACCTTCCTCATTTGCCTGAGACCTTTCTGACCCGGACCGTTTGACCACCTCTATTTGGATCTCCCCTTGTACTGCGCTTACAGAATGTTACCGACCCGGCCTGTCTGACACCTCTCTTGTATCTCGCTGTTGACTCGTGGAAGGGCCGCGACTTGCGTGTTCCTGCAGCTGAGTCCATACCTCCTTGCGGGGGTCCCTGGTGAATACCAGGGGCACGTTAGATTCCCCACGTTCCTCAGAGTTGCGCCAACAATAGCAGGTACGCAATACAGTTGTGACACAGTCAACTGCTGGGCCACACACTGACTGATGGCTGCCTATTTATAGAGATAGCTCCTATTAACATACAATATTATACATAATAATACATTAAAGTCACCGATATAGTATTCACATAAATTATATGTAATGCTAGCATGCCGCTGTAAATATTATACCAGATAGCTATACTGTTAATAAAGTGCTAATCCTACAATGCTGATCGCATACATCAACATATAACCCACCCAAGTCACATAACGTACCACACACCCCCCTTCACAAGTACATACACCCCACACAGATTGACAACTTCCTCACACCATTCGCAGCCCCCACTCTCTACAGAACGCCATTGGTTAGTCAATTTACCTCCCACTATAAAAGCCAGCACTAGGGAACAAACAAGGAGTTCCTGATGTGAAACTCATAGTATAACAATTTGGCTAAGCAAGCCCGACATGTGCAACAGAACAGTCCATGTGTTTCAGTAGTTTAGGACACTCTGCCCTGAAGTGGCCTGGCTTATTACATTTGAAGTACTTAGATTACCCTTTATATTTGGCCCTCTATCAGTAGCAGTTTTACCATTGAGTCCTGTAGCAATGATTGAAAAGCCTAGCTTTTGAAGTGGCATTGGCTTTGGCACAAACGCAGGTGCTTTGGTCATTTGCTCTAAAGCACAAAACCTCTCTAACACCGTGGCAAGTTCTTCATAAGTCTGTGGGTTCGATTACAGCTCTCATCTTTGCAGACTGCGGTCCAGCCCCAGATGCAATGATCTATCACCAAAACTTCAACAATATGAGTAGGCAAATTTTCCTCTGACTGCAGCTATTTTTAAAAAAATTTGGAAAGCTCAGCCAATTGTGTTCTGACAGATTTGTCTTCGTCATAGCGCCACTCGTGGTAGTGCTGCGCTCGGCCTGGCCCCGAAACCCCAATGTGAGTCAATATCTCAGACTTTATGGGTGGATAGTCAGATTCCCAGTCCTCATTCAGATACATATAAGCTTGCTGGACTTCGCCAGTTGGATATGGCGCAAGTCTCTCAGTCCAAACTTCAGGAGGCCAATTTGCCATTTTTGCAGCTCACTAAAAGGACACCAGATATGATTCTATGTCATCAGTTGGTAGCATTTTCTGCAGAGACGGACCAGGTGGTATTTTCCTGTAACGCCTTACCTGGACTAACTCTTCTATTAAGAGCCTGGTGTTTTTCTCCTGTATTTCTGCAACTCATAATACCTGAGCTTGCTGCTCTTGCAGTGCAGGTGCCACTTTCACAAGGACTCTCAAAACATCCTCCATGTTAATGTCTATGCAGGTTGGGTACCGGAAACTTGCTTCCCTGAGCATCAGCACTTCTGACACCACTTGTGACATGAGCATACTTCTTTGGATGCAGACACAAACGACTTCTTCTTTGGTCACTTTGCTTTATTGTCAGAATGACACAGTAGTAGACATTATTTAAGTTCCACACAATTTCTGGTAACCATAATGCTAAATTAAAAGAGACCAGGGGGTAAATGTATGAAAGTTCGATTTGTTCAAGTCGCCGGAAATCGGCGACTTTGCAGCTAAAATTTAAAGCGGAGATGGCTTGTAAAGGCAAGTTTGCCTTTACAAGCCATCGCCGCTTTAAATTTTAGCTGCATAGTCGCCGATTTCCGGTGACTTGAAAAAAAAATCGAACTTTCATACATTTACCCACAGCTCTCTGGGGCATTTTTCATTTCCTAAATGTACAATTTCAGATCTAGTATCCAGATATTAAAACGCTAATGGCTTAAACATATGCAGGGCATTATAATTACACTAATGCATTATCACCTCGTTTAATTTTTATGGCATTTTATGGAAGTTCAGTTGTTGAAATTACCAATTAAAACAACTTTTAATTAGGCATTTATTTCATTATAATTCTTTTATCCTTTTTTAAATGAAGTTTAAAAATATATACATGTACAGTATATCTGAAATGTTGTTTGCTATTCTTTTCATTATGCTTAAAACTCAAGCAAGAAAACAAAGGAGGGTAATTATACTAAAGTGAATAAAGATCATTAAATTCCCAAGAATTTTCTTGAACCTTACCAACTAGAATAGTTACCTAGGTATATGGTCCAAATGAAATAATCTGAGCTGCTCCTAGTGAGTGGTCTATGGCAGGCAAAGCTCCGGCTTCTATGTCCAAATATGATTACAAGTGGCAAAGACTCAGAATCAAACCACTTATGTTTTTGTTTCCAATTCTTGGTGCCTGTAAACAGATTTGGACAGCATATGAATGCATATATTTTCATTTAAATCCTGGCAATGATTCCTGCCTAGCTGAAGGCCTTTTTCAGCATTGACTCTTTGATGTATGACTGCCAACTAATGCTTCTGACCCTGGTCTGTCTGACAATTCTCTTATTGTGACTCTACCCTTTGGCTCATCTTCATAATGTGCAAACCAATCCATTCTGTCTGGCTGCATTTCCAGCGTCGGGAATTCGTACCCAACTCCTTAAGTCAGCTGCTTTGCTCTCATTCTGCATTGTGTTGCATATTACACATTATATCATTGCTAAATATTTTATTACATTTTAATGTCCTGTAATTAATATATAGTCAGTCAATCTGGTGCTCAAAGGTTATTCATGATGGGCCAGATTCTTTAAGGATCTTAGATGAAGAAGATTCTTATTTCAGTCTCCTGGACAAAACCCTGTTACATTGCAAGGGGTGCAAATGAGTGTTCTGTTTTGCACATAAGGTAAATACTGCTTGTTTTTTCATGTAGCACACAAATACTTGATAGCTTATTTGTACACTGAAATTTAAAGTTGATATGTGTGTGCTACATGAAAAAACAGGCAGTATTTAACTTATGTGCAAAACAGAACACTCATTTGCACCCCTTGCAATGTAACATGTTTTTGTACAGGAGACTGAAATAAGAATCCTCTTCATTTAAGATCCTTAATGAATCAGGCCCGATAATACTTAAAGTGCCATCTGCCTATATTTAATGGGAATTTATTGTCAGAAGATAGACTTTTCACAGTCAGCGGCTAAATGTACTGTATGCGCAATGTGTTTATCAGAAATAGCCACTCTTGAAAGTTAAAAGTAGCTTTACGCAACTGCAGAAGCAAATACAATGTTTGTGTGTGTTAATGTTCTTTTTTATTTGAAATATTTCCATTTTTAATAGAGAAAGTGGTGGCGTTTGCAGAAAAGGTCTTAGAGGTTTCAAAAAATGTTAATCACTGGGAGGCTCATACAAAGTTGGATGTAAGTTAATCACGGAAGCGCAAAATGTGATTTATCATACTGCACATGTGCATTGCAATGGGCTATGTCTGAGTTACACTTCAGTCTCTATGTAGACTGAAATTTATCTACTCCTTATGCCTCTTTATACTTCGAGAGGTGGAACGGCAAGGGAAGGTGCAGACTGACAACTTGAGTACAATAAGGGTGTGTTCACTAACCTTGCATATTATGTAAGGTGGAAGGAGGTACAAATACACCTCTTAGTAGACATATTTCCTGCACCTGCTTTTCTCTCATTGTAAAATATGTGCTGATGATGATCATCATCAGCACAAACCTTGCTGTGGTTAAAAATAAATAAATAATGTTATTTTTAATAAAGAGTATGACCCCCCCTCAAAAAATGTTGAACCTGCCCTAGTGCTGCCACAATTGTGGGGTTACCCTGAAATTGCCAATTTGCCAGCCTGTGCTGGTGACATTAATGCAGGGAAACCAGCATGAGGTCTACCTGCCATAGTGACAACCAGCCTTAGGTCTGTTATAGTGACTTAATGGAGATTGCTGGAAAAAATCCTAGTTGGTCATAAAGACTGTATTAGGTAAATTAGAGAGTATTGAGGTTTTGTTGCAGTTACACATAATATATAAAGTATTCAAGAGTTCACAAGCAGATGAGAAATAACTACAATTTATGAAGTGTTGCTTGTATTATGACTATGAACAAGGTAACACAGGAATCATGCAGGAATATGACAATCTGAGGCAATGCAAAACATGATCTAGTACCTGAAGATATTTCTGGTGCAAGCTATAACAGTTTTAGGCAATGCACAGTAGAAACAAACTGAAAGGGGCAAAAAGGTCTCAGGTGTCCAGAATGAGCAGAACCAGAACTAGCAAAACTGTATGGTACAGTCCAGAAACCAGAATACAATTACATTTTGAAACAGGAACCAACGCAGTGACAGGAACAAACAGGTCAGGATACAGGAACCAAGATAAAACACTGTCAGACACTATTTTGAGACAAAACCAGAGAAGAAATAAGCCTGCACTCTGTATAATATATGTTATATATGGTACCAGCTGCATGGCAATATAAATGCCTATTATTGTATACAAAACATAAAAACAGTTGTTGTCAGCACTTATCACTAACACTACATTATTGTGTATATATAGTACAATGAAAAAATGCATTAGTATATATTTTTATCAAAACATTTAAGCCTGCATCCTAGTGTCAAATGCATATATGGGCATATATATTGTCATGCAGCTGGTACCATATATAAAATGGGAAATACAGAGTGCAGGCTAATTTCTTTTCTGACTATGTCTCAAAATATTACCTTGTGTTGTCTAAGCAGCAGTCCATCAAGCTTATTTAAAGCTCATTTGGGTGTGGCTTACAAGCCAACCCTTGCTAGATGTAAACCCCTGTACCTGGGAGGTGATTACATCTGATTTTAACTGCATTTTTATGGTGTTTAAAGCATATAGGTCAGTGTAGGATCTGCATACAATAAGGTGCCCTTGACGCTGCGATGCAAGCTTAAATGTTTTGATTAAAATATGAACTAATATGTTTTTTCACTTTGCTAGATACATACAAATATGCAGTATCAAGGAGGAGCACTGACAACAACTGTCTTTTTTATTTTGTCAAGCACTATTACTGGCCTCAATGCATAGCAAGTCAGGGTTTGTGAGTTGTCCCAATTATCTCACAGGGGAAGGCACAGCTGCACTGCAGCTCAGAACTGATTGAAAGCAAGAATGCAGCTCTTTCAGAGGGAGACACATCTATGTAGCTGAAGTGCATAACAAAACAGGGTACTTAGCAGGATGCAAGGTTTATTTAAATCCTAACAGAACAACTGTGGGTGGTACATTTATTATGTATTTTTCCTTTAGGCAACATCGAGCTGGATACAAATTACAAAATAAGCACCTTGTATTTCACCTAGTCATTAAAGGCAATTTAGAAAAGTCCAAATCTGCAGGTCTGTAATGCAAATGATGTCTTGTTGCTCCGATTTGTGTATGAATGCACTCATAGTTATTGTAAATGTATAGAAATGCTTGTATCTTTTGATGGAAAGGGCTTGGAGGATCGGGGCATTCCATGCTGGAGGCAGACAAGGCACAGTCCTGTGCTTGTTATTGTGCCCATGTGCAGAGGTGAGATTTTGATTTGCCCAAACATTTCTTTGCCAAATATTTAAATGGAACTCAAGGGATGGGGAGAGCACATTACCTGTAAATTCCCTAATTGGCAAGGTAGCCATATTTTCCACAAAATCAGTTGGAGATCAGTTATTGGTCTATCCTTTTATTGGGATGCTTTTGTACCTTCCACTGTAAATGGAACAAAACATATTTATGCAGAGTGATTTTCCATGGGCATGCTGCATGTATGCACAAGCTGGATAAATAAGTGTATTTGTACAAAATTTAGTGCACAGTTGGGTCCTATTTTTTCCAGTTCGTAAACATAGCCTACTTACACCAAAATAGATTTTGAGCCATAATACACTAATTCCATAGATAGATAGATGCCCTATGTTTGTAGTGACATTCCCCTTTGTCATGAGTAATTTGTCTTTTTAGTTGCAATTAAGTTCTGTTAATCTATATAGAAAAATAAAAATAGGCCGCGGCCTGGAGGCAAAATATGACAGATTGTTCTCCATCCCCCAGCAGCAACACATCTGGGTACATCGCAGGGTTATTTCCTCTAATACACTCATACCCATAGACAACAGATCACAGGCTTCTTGCATACCCCTTGAGACAACTATTTCATCTCCAGGCTTGTCCTTTCCATCCCGGAGTTGAGTCCACCTTGCCTCCATGCAGCTAGGGACCCGCACTGCAGGCCCAAGTTTTCCTACCACCCGGATTTGCCTCTGAGTGCATCGGGAGCTTGGACTTGGGGACGCCAGCCCATCTAGCCCTGAAGGCACAAACACCTTTGGCTGCCCCCCATCCGTTGAGAGCCAGAAACAGCCTTCAATGAGAGGAGCGGGTGCTACTCCAGCCTCCTATCCAGCTTGAGGTCACAGAGTAGTCCTGCAGCTGCTGAAATATTGCTGCACAATCTCCAGATCTCCATGGTCACACCCAGCTTTTCACAAGTCTTGCAGGTATGTGTGATCCCTGGCCGGCTGAATTATTGTGCCATGTGCTGCTCACCCCCAGACATAACAATCCAACACTAAAAGGGCACACTTTGAAACCACCTGCAGCTATAGCATAACACAGTGCATCTAATGCCTACCATTCTCCTGTATTTGGATTATAAATAACTGTGTTTAAACCATAATTACCACAGTGTTTTCTACCTTCCTCTGAATTTCTGCTGCCACTAAACCAAATTGCTCGTTTTGTATGTCACTCTGATTCAGGTCAAACAACATTATAGAATCTTGATCCCCAACAGACAGTCTGTCACTGGTTTAAGTTTAAAATGTATAACATCTTCCTTGCAGAGATAACAGAGCACTAAAAGCCTCTTCATTCTTTGTATCTCCCCTCTGAATTCAATTTTGTGCTACAATGTGCTGGTGAAAATCACATGGCTCTGCTTCACGGAGACATATTGGGCCATAGTCATTAAGGAGTGCAAAACCTAAAAAAGGAGTAACTTTGCACCTGGGCAAAACAATGCTACATTGGAGGGGGAGGTACATTTAAAATGTAGGGACAGATTTATAGTTGGAGTAGGGCATATCCTAGATTTACTTTACATTTCAGTGTAAAAATAAAGTTATCAAGCATTTGAATGCTACATGAAAAAACAGCCAGTATTTAACTTATGTGCAAGAAAATTAACTAATTAGAACCGCTTGCATTGTAGCATGGCTTGTCACTGAGAATTTTTTTTTTTGTCTTGGTCTCCTTAATGACTCAAGCTCTATATGTCTGGGTGTGCTCAACTGGAAGAAAAAAGAACCCCCCTCATAATGCTGCTATAATCTACATGGACTGTCAAATTCACATATTTGAACACCTCAATAGTTTGATCCATGGCTTCCCCTAAACAAATTTCTAAGCTCGTGGTATCCATGTTACTCATATTTTATCTTCATAATACATACCCACTGGTTGGCTATTGACCCTGCCCCTTTTACCCATACTAGCACCCCCTCCCCCCTCTAAAGCTATATGTCCTCTTGTTTCAACTACACTTGACCCTTACATTTGAATCCGCTTTGACAATGTAGTCTATAACTTCCACCTTTGATCATTTGTGGCAAGTACCTCTCTAAACCTAGCATCTGGCGACATTAGTTATCTTAGATCTGTGACCTTGTGTTAAATGGAGAATTCCCCAATCTAAAAAAGTTAAATCTTCCCTCTCCATCCCATTGCAGGATAGTCCAAGCTTTCAATATAGCGACTCCATTCAATTAACTTCTCAGCAGGCCTTACTGTAAAACGTAGGTTCGCAAAGTCTACAAAATGGCAAAAATGAAACAATCTGCAATTGCCAGATTCTTTGAAGTTGGCCATCGTTGGGTGAAAAACTGGCCAGTTTCAAAGAATCTCTAGATTCAGCTCTTACACATCTCAACCATTATGCTCATCACCTTGATGAAGCTGAACAGAGAATGTCAACTGTTGAAGATGAACTTCATATTGCTAAGAGCTCCATTGAATCACAATCAAAACTTCTCAATTCTTTTGCCAAAAAAGTTGATGTCTTAGAGAACCGCAGCAGGCTTAATAACCTGAGAATTGTGGGCATACTCAAATCTGTCAAGGGTCATTAACTGATTTCCCTTTTATGCACCTGGCTCTCTGAGCAAATGGCAATGGACACTAAAGGCAGTCTCTTGGCAATTGAAAGGCACACAGAATTGGCCCTATAGATGACAAGATTCTAACCACCCTAGGCCAATGATAATGATAAACTTCAAATATGCAGATAAAACCAACATACTTGACCTCTATAGGAGGATTCCAGATCTTATTTATGAGGGTGACTGATTACCGATCTTTCAAGATTTCTCCAATATTGTCGCCACTAAACACAGAGAGTTTAAACCCATCTATAAAAATCTGTTTGAGCATGATATCAAGTTTTCTATCTTGTACGGGTTAAGCCGGTTAAACTTCAGGATGGTGGAGTCTCTATGCTCATCAAGCTGGAGGAAGCCAGGAAATTTATTGACCAGCAAGCTCTGCTCGTGCCCCAATACTCGTGACACTTGTGCATACACCTAAATATTACTCAAAAAATTGTTTTCAGGCTAAATGTATCAGTCTGAAACATTTACTCTCTTCCTTCAAACCACTTGGCATAATTATGTTAATGACAGCATTGAACACATAGATGATTCATATTATTCTAGGAGACCTCATAAGCAGTCCTTAGGGGGGATATTATTTCTTTAATTCCCAACAAGAATAAAGACTTAGTGGGTAAACTTACTGAACTCACTGTTGTCCTCACAGTAGCATATCCAATATACAAACAACAAGACTCTGAGGTTAATAAAAACCAATTATTTACAGGCCAAGCAAATATAAGATACTTTCCACACTGAGAAGGTACAACATCAGCATGAGCATGCAACAATCCTGGAAGAGCCTATCACTGAGACTGAGGTCACACACACTATAACCTCTCTAGTTAAGGGCAAATCCTCTGATCCCAATGGATTTGAACCCTATAATTATAATCTTTTAAAAAAAGATTTGACCCAATAATTACAGTCCAGACAAAAACCCCACACTTGTATCCTCTTATAGACCTATCTTCCGCCTCAATCAGGATTTTAAAATACTTAACAAAAGACTGGCAACCCATTTGTAACTTCCCATGCCCTATATGATTTCACCAACCCAGTTAGGCTTTGTCAAACATAGACAGTCAGTGATAGGGATAAGGGTTGCCATTCAGGCCGCACATTTGAATAAAGCCTAGAATAGCATTATCATTAATTTGGACACCGAAAAGGCATTTTAGAAAATTGGATGGCCATATATAGCCCATGAGGTAGCATTGTTTGACTTTTCAGTTTGGATTAGCATCCATGATTGTTTTTATATGCTACAGCTTTAATGAAATCAAGTTTTGTAAGAAATGAAAATGACTTCCATGATTTATGGAATGTACGCTTTGCAATGCCGTACTGTTCTGTCTTTGTGTTTATTTAGAATAACAGTGATAAGAGAATTAGTGTCTCCAAACCTCCCAGGCAAAGCCTCATATTTTAACATATTGTGAATAAGGAGGCTCATTCTTTGAGTAGAGGTGCATGTAATTACTAGTTATCCAATTAGTGTAAATACTAAGCTATACGCCCCTCTGCATAGGGGTGCCAAGATTATTGCTTAAAACATGTGGACAAATGTATTATTGTTGCTATTCTGATCTGCTTAAACAGATGGTCCGTATACACATAACTTAATAAACTTGATTCTATCTCTACAACTTAATTTTAACAGCTACATCACACACTTGTTGATATTTCAACATTTTGAGCCTATCATTCGAAACTTTATGCGTACTGTATACACTAACCCCTTCACACACATGGCGTTCAGCAGCATTAATTCTGACATTTTCACTTTACATAGAGGCACTAGGCAGTATTGCTCCCTATCCCCACTCCTTTTTAAATTTAGCTTTAGATCCCCTTATTAGACATATTCTCTCTCAATGTGATATCCATGGCATTTAGGTAGGAAATAGAGAGGTAACATTTACAGCTTTTGCAGATGATCTTCTCATCTTTACTTCTAATCCTCATCAGTCCATACCACTAATAATAAGCACAATTGACAGATTCACTTAATTTGACAGATTTTCCATAAATAATAACATATCCGAGGCCTTAGTGTTACACGTATGGATTAAGTGAGACAGGCATGATTCCTTCCCATTTCACTGGGCCCAAAAATATTTCCCATTACATCATTCTTGACTATACGCTAAAATCTGTAATTTGTTAGATTCAACATAAACTAAATGATTGGCAAGACCCTAATATTTTCTTGGGAAATGCAACTTTATCAAAATGTCCAGTTTTCCAAAAATCTTATATATTATGCCAATGACTGCTCTCTTGCTTACAAAACTGTATCTTTGCAATGTCAAAAAAAGCATAAGAGACTACATTTGGCTTCGAAAAAAAGGTAGGATAAGCGTGATCATGTTGCAACAATCACCTCAGAGTGGAGGGATTAACTTGCCCAATCTTGAGTTTCATAATTTAACTTACCAGCCAGAGCCGGATTTAGACATCATGGGGCCCTAGGCAAGATACTGGTTTAGGGCCCCCTCCCTGAAAAAATCCATAGCACTATATTTTGTTAGCATAATATATACCCCTATTCAGGGGCTGGCTAGCAGACTTTAGCCTGGGGGGCAAAGCATATAGCATTGGCCCATAAGTAGCGGCCCATTTTTAAAGGGTTGTCTCACTGCCGGCCCTGGGAGGGCCCTCTGGGGACCGCTGGGCCCTAGGCAATTGCCTAGGTTGCCTAGTGGTAAATCCGGCCCTGTTACCAGCTCTTCTTCACTGCAGATTGAGTCAGGAGCTAAACCATGTTTAATGATTTTATCTTAGAATCACAATTTTGCACTCCTCTCTCCCTGAGTTACATCCCCCATGCTCCCTTGTCTAAATTGAAAGAGTTCAATATTGATAATGTTCTCAATAATGGCACTTGCAGGGCCTGGAAGACAACTAGGAAGACCCTCAAACTTTTTCACACTCAATCGCTGTTCCTTCCATTCTTGAGCAACTGGACTTTCAGGATGGACTATTTGACAGGTGAGCACAGCAGGGTCTTGCCCATGTGAAGGACTTTCTTCATTTTTTCTAAATGTCCTCTCACATACCCCCAGGCATTGGAAAAATTAGATTTTCTTTCCCATTACTGATTGGATTTTTATGCAACCCTTAAAATTCTACACCAGAAGCATATCACATTCCCTTTAGATTCTCTTATGTTGAACAGCTCTTACTGTATATTAGCTATTTACACTGTTATTAAACCTGAAATCATCCTGGAAGATGAGGAATCAGGGATCAAAAATGGTTACTGCATTTCCCCACACTAACAAAAGCAGATATCCTTCACACTTTACAACTCACAGGTAATATTATATCGGTAAGCAGTTATCAGAGCTTAACTGATAAGATTTTTACACCAAAATTAACTGTCCCCCAAGTGACAACATAGGATTGGCTTCTCAGACAGCTTCTGTCCAAAATGCACAAAACCTGATGCAGATTTGTATCCATGTATGTGGCAAGGTCATCATATATGAACATTCTAAGACACATTAACTAGCTTTGGTAATAATGTGCTTGGCATCCTCTTTACGAATACCTCCCAATGGGCCATATTAGGTTATCTGGCAGCTCCAAATCCCAAGACTTGATAAAAACTTCTGTTGCTTTTGAACATCATAGGCTGTAAAGCTATCTTTCTACAATGGATTCACATTGCCCTGTTATCCTGATAGAGATAGAAACCTCCAGCCTTCTCTTTGTGTTTCAAATGGATTGTTTGGAAACCACACACAAGGAACTCCTGACACAAGCCCTTTTCCAATGTTGAGGGAAATTCATACACACCCTTCTATCACACACGAAACCTGCAATTGAAAAATGCTTTTGGTACAAAAGTTGATGAGAATATCTTTTTGTTTTCTAATTAACTTTTGGCAGATCATGTCCCAATCATTATCTAATACTTATCTCCCTCATGTTTAATTGCATTACACTGGCTTTCTTCACTTTCCTAGCATGCTCTTTAGACATCCTACCTCTGACTCCATGCATGGATCAATGATCTCTAAATTCGGATGAGCATTAATTTCTAATTTTAGTTTTTAAATTTTTGTTATATTTTAGTTTGAAGTTATAGTTGTAGGTTTTGTCTATTTTTTCTCAGCTTTTCAGCTGTTTGGCTTATATATAAATTTACTGTTTTCGTATATAACTGAAAATGTGGATGACTGTTAACTTCCTGGGACTTTCACTGTTCATATGTCTTTACCGTTCTCATTCATGATCAGTTGATCACTTAGCGTGTGAAAAATATTCCATTCCTCAATATATTTATTTGTATTTTGCATGTTCTTATTGCATGCACAGTTTTCCTTTTCTTGTTTTTTTCAATGCCACAATATAAAATATTTTTTTTAAAAAAAAAAATATACAACATGGCTTTCCATGAAATGATTTTCTTTGTTCAGAGACCAGAATTTACTCAATGTTCCAGGCTATTGATCACTGAGTAGGGAACACAAATATATATATATATCTGCAGATTGTTTGAAGCTGTGAAAATAGTTATTGCATTCTGTTTGCAGTATTTAATAGGTCTGCGCAGCATATGAACCATATTTTCTTGAGGCAGCTTTACTAATTTGTTTCTAGTAGAGAGAACATTAGACTTGAAAATCTGCTTTTGCTTTTCTTGGTAAATGTCAGCTGTTCTTAGCTGTTTTATTGTTGATTGAATGGGATATATGTGGGTCATGAACCAGCAAGGCTGTATCTTGAAAATATAATTTTTCTAGCTAGTTTATAAAATATATTTTTATTTGTTCGTCTTGAAGATTATGGGTGGTACAGCATGGTCAATTCCATATTGGACTATACTTAGAGTATGTACAAGAGAAATGTTCTATATTTGTAACTAAATATAGTAGATACGATCTGCTGTCATCACTATGTGACATCACAGCAATAAAATGGGAGTCAGGAATTAACATGCACACTCTGCTTCCTATGATTGTCAGGGATAAACTTGAAACCTTCACGCCAATGATGATTTCTCTCATGTGACCACTTCTAGTGTGGCACCCAATGTGCCAGCAACACATTTCCTCTGCTAGTGTAGAGTGTTCTACCTGGTTTCGACTCTTCTACCTATGGACAGCCATTGAATTTTCCACCAACTTCTTCATGATCACCACTATTGGCACACCTTAGCAGGAGAAAGAGCTGAATAACAGACATGACCAGAAGGGGATGTGTCCGATAGACATATTTGTAGTAAGGATCCCTAATGTGATACTACAATCTTGATTTGTTCTGGTCTGGGATAGAGGGCTTCAATATATGTCCCAAGAGAGGACTCTTGTTCAGATACCTGTTAGGAACTCCTCCAGCCGGCACAACACAACCCGGAGTCTACTCTGCCAGTCAGGTGTTCACTGGAGCCCCTGATGGTGGGGACAGGCTGGGCTGCAGACTGACAGAGGGTCGTGAAGCGTGTACCAGCTGGGGAGAACCCAGGCAAGTGGAGTGGAGTCCAAGCAGAGGTCAAGGGCCGGCAGCAGATAGCAGATCCGATAAAAATGCCGAGGTCAGGGGTCACGAGCAGTCAGGGTGGTCGTTATTCAAGCCAGAGGTCAAGGTCACGAGAAACACAGGCAGGGTCTAAATCCAGGCAAGGGGTCATACACGGGTAGTCAATACAATTTCCAAGAGACAGGAACAAGGCACAGAGCAGGTCAGCAGACTGGCAAACAGAAGCTATAACTGGCAATGAGGCAGCAGACCTCATTGCCTTAAATACAGCCAACAGCCAATCAGAACCTACCCCTAGACAGAGCACACTTGCAGCCTAATTACTAGATATTAAAACCACCAATCAGGGCTTAGCCCTGGAGTCACACTTGCAGGCTAAAGCCTGCTAATTCAGCCACAGGCTGAATCTAATTACCTGCCCCCATGCGCGTGCGCGCCCGGCTGCCGGGCCGTGGCGCTGAAGAGGCGTCCGGCCGTTGCCTTGGTCGGGGGTTGAGGGGAAATGATGTCCTGGTCGTCATGGTGACGGCTGGGACTCTGAAGCGGGCAGGAAGCGAGCCGCGACGGCTGTGAGTACCGCTGCAGCTCGTGACAATACTACCTCAATAATGGGAATGTGAATCAACTAGGAACACGTGAAATAAATATTCATATCAACTGGACAGTATATGGCAGCCATGCTAGTCTAAACAAGGTGCAATGACCCTAACAACACTCTATGTGATCAGCTGCTGCTGCACAAGTAAACTAAACATAACTAGTTGTAGTGCCCTACCCTAACTCTTCACTAGCAAGACAATACACAATACAATAACACCAACAATGCAATATGGAAGAAAACAGACAGAACGTATAAGCAAGCAAACGCCATAGGATACATTTAGGCTTGGTGTCACACTCCGCCCCCTGCTTTATTTCTTACATTCAGTCTCCCTCCCAGTCCTATTGTCTCCACTTTAGAAATATATCCAGAATTTTAGGCCTAACCTGGGGAATCTTTTGGGTGTAATGGCAGGGAATGGGAAGTCAAAAAGTCCAATTATGGAAGGAAGCACAATATGTAATAATGTAAAACAAAAGTAGCAAATACCCATTACTTTTGTTGGTAAAAAACAAATGGATGTGCCTCAATGTTTTGTCTTGATTGAGGTGCAGCCCGGATATCCCTGATGGCTAGAGGACCTCCCTGGTAGTTCAGCGATAGAGGCTTGAGGGGGACAAGGACTGAACAAGGATAAAGTACGGAAGGCACTGCCAGTGGTGGGATAGCAACTTTTAAAGTTGAAAGTTGTCAGACATTCTTTTAATATATGCTGCATTTCACTACTTAATCTAACATGATTTCAAAGTTAAATTTGATCATCACATCACTAACTTTAACTGCTAGAATATAAAAATATGTATTGTTTCTGTCTAAGGATTTAAATGTATAAAAATGAAAGATACCCTAAGGTCTTCCTGTAGCTCTTTTATTATTAACACTAAGATTCAGCTATTGGCTGACTATTTACTGACAAAGCATGCTGGGGCTTATAGGTTCACCTAAAGAGCAACAGGTTGGCCAGGCCAGACTTAGACAATATATACTTATATATATATATATATAATATATACTTATGTATTTTTTGAACCTTTCATATATATGTTTATAGATACTAATTTATTTTCTTTTTTGAATTATTATTTTCTTTATTGCTATTTCTTGTAGCATAGTTCATCATCATCATCATCATCATCATCATTTATTTATATAGCGCCACTAATTCCGCAGCGCTGTACAGAGAACTCATTCACATCAGTCCCTGCACCATTGGGGCTTACAGTCTAGATTTCCTAATATAGAAACACACACAGACAGAGAGACACACAGACTAGGGTCAATTTTGATAGCAGCCAATTAACCTACCAGTATGTTTTTTGGAGTGTGGGAGAAAACCGGAGCACCCGGAGGAAACCCACGCAAACACGGGGAGAACATACAAACTCCTCACAGATAAGGCCATGAACGGGAATTGAACTCATGACCCCAGTGCTATAAGGCAGAAGTGCTAACCACTTAGCCACCGTGCCATAGTTCTTCATATTCATCTATTATTTTGTTCATACCTCCTATTTTTAGCCATTGCACAGATTTAACTTTTATTTATATACTGACTTTTATCTTCTAGTTTTACTATTATTTATAGTTGCACATTTATCTCACTCAAGGCCTGATTCATTAAGGAACGTAATTTGTGTTTTTTACAATACACATACAACAGACAAACTCACGTCAATATTCAAAAAAGAGCAGATCTAAAGAAACATCTTTTGTTGAATACATATTTATGGGCAATACATTTCTCGATGAATTCTGTCATTTGTGTGTATAAAAACTTGCGTACGGAGCAGTGCATTATTATTTTCCACTCTAACTAGTTCACCAACAGACATATGCTTGATGATTGACAGAGGAACACACAGGTATGCAATTCCTTCCTTACACTATGTTTTATTATAATAGTTATTATCATCATTTCATACAAACCCTGCTTTTCCAGTTTTTCAACTGTATATGTGCTATTTGCATGATATTGCCTAATATGAAAAAAGCATATCTTATGACAGGGGGAGAATGACTGTGCTGCCATATACTGTGCGGGGATAATGAAAAAAATGACTGTGCCGCCATATACTGTGTGATCATGATGACTGTGCTGCAATATACTGTGTGAAGAAAGGAAACGAATATTTGTGTGTCACTGCCAGCCTCCAGTCATCGCTACTTCAGTTCCCGGCTCTGCATGATATCCAGCTAAGCAGTGTATGTAAGGAACTGTGTAACAGTAGTATTAGATACTGCACAGACATGCAGCTTACCACCACCTCAAATGCCCCTGCATATATAAATAAGTAAATGTACATAGAAGCCTCACTGACACTACAGATATACCTCTGCATGTGTTCCACAAGACTTGCTTCATTCTGCTGTATACAAGACAGCAGTTTATCTATAAAGTACATTTATCCTGTATCTTGCGTTACAGAAGTTACTTTGCTGTATCCTGTTATAATAAACCATCAATCTGGTTAAGTTACTAACGCATGACCTAACATCCTTCTCCTATTCCGCTAACATCTATTATAGACATTGGCCCATATGTTCTGCCAATAGGTTATGCCAATAGTTTATGGGCCCAGTACCTTAAGTGTGAAGAACATGTTGAACAGGAGATGCAACTTCGAATAAAAGGAAACCGCGAGTATTGCAAAGTCATTTATTTGAAATGTAGTAAAAATGTATACTGCAAGTGCGAGCATGGGCTTTATAAAAATGCAAGGCATAGAGAATTATTCCACGTAGAAATTTGCTATGGAGATTCAGTTAAAGCAGGCGATGACACAAACACCAATGATGTGGATAGGGCCATTGGAATAATTGGCTTGGCTGTAGAACAGCATGCTTATTCTATCATAAAAGAGGAACCAATGGCAGAAGATATGTAAACTGCCCTTTAGAAAGCATATGAAGATAAATGTCTCATGAGAAGGATAAATCTAAGGTGCAGTTTGTACAATGCCAAGTTAAATGAATGAAAAGACATGCCTGAATACATTGATAAAATGTTGTCAGTTTCAATGCTATTAATGTTTGTAGGAGCTCAAGTGGATGACGAAGAGGTCGTCATGGCTTTGATGCAGAACCTGACCCCAGAATTAAATTTTCTTGTAGTGGCATTGGAGTCATGTGCTACCAACATATCTACAGAGGCTGTAAGGGCAAAGCTGTTGCCATTCTAAGAGTGCATACTGTCGAAGTCAGCAAATTGGATAAAGTCATTTCAATTAATATCGAGCAAACTTGGTTGTCTTTGTCTGAGAATATGCGTAGAGCACGCTACGGCGTGGGAGGGTGTGTCCAGTCGCAACACGTGGCAATAACAGTTTTTACACTTTTGTATACATTCGCAGAAACACACACATTTGTAAATAGTACACATTAATTGTAGTTGCAACACATAATTATTTATGTCGAATTATAATAGTGTTTATGTGTAATATTATAAGTTATATGCATATTAGTAATACATATGGTACAGGTTAAAGGAAATGTGTCATGTCTGGTATCATATTAATCCCCTTTACATCAGCAGCTGTCCGGTTAATTCGGTGAAGAGATCGCACATTGCATACTCTAGTTATTGATGTTAGGGAATAAACCTTTAATATGATGCTGACTATAAAATGCTAATGGACTAGTTGAAACTGGAGTCTTGGTGGGAAGAAAGGAGTACATCCCCTGGAGAGATGACCCCCACTTTTGGATTCTTTAGTTTGAACTAGCCTATGATCTGCAACCCCCTGGACCTCCCTGAAGCCTAGACCAATAGAAGCAAGCCACGTCATCTGCATTGTTTCACTGTATTTGTGTTTGCATATAAGCAGGAGCTTTTCATCTAGTGTTCAGTCATATTGACCACAGACTTCAGACCTGAATGACTGTTCACTGGATCCAGAGCGCCTGCAATAAGTAACGGCTGTACTTATTATTATTTTGCTTGAATTATTCTGCTACTTTTTGAGAATAAATATTTATGCATTGGAAACACAAATCGAGATTCGACAATCGTTATTGGATAGCGACAAAACGTGCATAACAATACATATGGACACTAAAGGTTAAATTACTGGGTTGCTAGAGGGGCAGCGTGGCCTGGACAAGCATGGAGTAGTGGGCCTAAGTGCACACACTCTGTTCCAAATCTCCTAAACATGCTTTTGGCTGCAGAAATATTTGTTGACTGACTGATGTTTTCGATCTTGAGTCACCTTGAGGCATATTCTGACTAAAATTCCTGGTGCTTAACTGGTGTCTCAGCATATATATTTATATAAGTGCCGCCGAATTGGGAACCAAGCGATATGGATTTTTTTTATCCCAAGAGTGTAGGTGGTAAAATTACCTGGTCTGAACGCCGCCGGGGATCGTGGCTGTTCTCTCCTCGTGCTCTGTGTGATGGTTGTGGGACTGGCAAGATGGCAGGGCTGCACTCTTCAGAGATGCCTCAGGTGATGCTCTGGAGGGTTCCTTCCTGTGGATAAGTTGGCTCCTTGTATTGCTTGCGTGTTTGAGCGGGGTTTCACACTGTGAAGTTTTTTGCAGAATCCCTGAAGAACCGGACAAGCTCAGCAGGACACAGTGAGTTCAGCCGCAGCTTAAAATACTGAGGAGAGTGGCTGGTGTTCGTTATCGCTGTATCTAGACTGGCTGACTATATAAATTGACAGTTATGAAGTATACTTGAAAGACTATACTATCAACACTATATTGCTAGTTTTGGAAATAAGACAGAACTGGACCCTTATTTATTTGCTATGATATTGCTGGGTACTGGGTTAATCTATTGGTACCAGAGTGCTCTAATAATTCAAGTATATGGACTTGATAAAATCTGGATTGCATGCAGGAAGGAGATAATTGTCGTGGACATATTTTCTACATGAAAACTGAGGCATTAATATGACCATCAGATGTATAGACTTTTTTTTCTCTTTGGGGATAAAAGGTTTTAAGCACTTCTACTTTGATCATATAGAAATATATGCTGTTGTATGAGTGAAAGCAGGTGTACTATACTAATTTGCTGAACTGAATCTAAATGCTTTCAGATTTGCCTGCATATCTGTTACTTTTGACTCATTACAAGCATCCATATAGGAAAATATTATAATTATCTCTCATTTGCTCTATATTAGGAAAGTCTAATGGATATCGATATCATGGGGAAGAACAGCCAGGCTACTGCAATCGGATGGTTGGAACGATTCGCTAGATCCTCTAATGCTGCTGGGGGGGTCAGGCGATACATCATATACTGTGCCCATTTAATCTTCAGTTACATCTTCCCCTTCAAAACCTTTGCCTGCACCTGAGGTTACATTGCAATAGGTTTTACATGCTATTGAGGTCTCCGAAAAAAGGGTGATGGAAAAAATTAGAGAGCTGTAGGCTGACATCTCTCTGCTTAGACATGATATGCAAAATATTAGGGAAAGAGTAGGGGAGGCAGAGACCAGAATATCTACGTTATAAAATGATTCTGTTATAATAAAGGGCAAAGTAGCAAGTTTAGAATCTCAGTATTCTGCATGTAAGCAAAAGTTGTTTGATATTGAAGGACAATTACGTTGCAACAATGTACGAATAGTTGGACTACCTGAAAAAGTAGAGGGCACTACCCCAGAGAAACTTTTGGAAGAATGGTTATCCCAACTGTTTGGTAGAGGCTCAATTTACAGTTGAACGGGCCCGCCGTATTCCTTTTCAGGCACCTTCACCCGGAGCACTCCCTCGGACATTTATAGCTAAAATCTTGCATTATAGAGATCGAGATACGGTGCTACGAATGGCTTGGTTGAAAGGTCCGTTAAAGTTTAATGGTCAACAAATAGCAGTGTATACTGATTATACTGATTATTCTTCAGATGTTCAGAAAAGTAGGGTACAATTTAAAAGGTGTCTTTGGAACTTACAGATTCACTATACTATGGTATTTCCTGCTCAGTTGCGTGTGGTGGCTGAAGATTGTACATTCTTTTTTGATTCTCCTCAGGAGGCAACTGTATGGATGGATCGTTTAGCTTCTGGTGGAGTATGATGGAAGATATCGGATAAATATTTAAATTATAACATACTGATGTTGGGGTTGTCTTATTATATTGTATGTTGGAACTGATAGTTTGAATCCTTTTTTTTTTTTTCAATATTCCTGCAATATAATGTTATGGACCGGAGAAACCATGGCTTTAAGGCTGATTTAGTTTTTAGTTTGCCCCTAATTGTTGTAGGTTTTGTTTTTTGATATGTGTTTTTGGGTAGAGGTATACTTTATCTTTAGAGGAGTATACAAGGTGGGGGGTTGGAACTATTGTTATGGAATTAGGGGTAGATAGTAATTGTACATCTTGTTTGATTTTTTATATCGCAAATAGATAGTTTAAATGTATACGTGTTCAATGGGACACAGAATGTATTCTATTTAAGGTGGGGGGTAATGTTGGTAGGGCACTTGTGGGCTCGGTTGTTATGGTTCAAATTTGTTAAGTGTTTTGTTTATG
Source organism: Mixophyes australis (assembly GCA_036250195.1). Classification (NCBI taxonomy): domain Eukaryota; kingdom Metazoa; phylum Chordata; class Amphibia; order Anura; family Limnodynastidae; genus Mixophyes; species Mixophyes australis. The sequence goes on along the minus strand of JAVHZZ010000010.1, from coordinate 39,234,351 downwards.
GCTAGTTCAGTAAATAAGGAGCTAAAATTCCTTTTGTGGGACATAAGAGGTTTAAATATTAAGGTAAAATTATTCTTGGTTATGTGCCAAATAATGAAAATGATCCAGATATAGTATGTCTCTTGGAAACACATTTTGGTGTGGGAGAGAACTTGTTCTTTGAAATTTCACTGGGCGAGTAAGGCATATCATGCTATACATACAAACAATTTTCATGGAGTTTCTGTGCTCGTTCATAAAAGACTTATTTTTACTTTGGAAAAAATACAAATAGATGTTCTGAGGGGATATTATTTTATGAAAGCTACCATTAATTGGTTCCCTATGCTCCTTTTAGCAATTTATATTACCTCCACCGAATAGTAGTGAAGTATTAAAGAAAAGTGGTGAGTTTATAGCAATGTTTCCGAAGATACCTATTATTTGTTTAGGTGATTTTAACAATGTAATAAATACAAATTTGGAAAGATGGAGGGAGCAGAAAAATAATAGTACTCAGTCAATTTCAGCCTTTTCTGTTTTGATAAATGAATTAGGCTTGATAGATGTTTGGCAACTCAGAAATCCAGACATTGTTCAATTTTTATGCTTCTCTATGACATACAATGCATTTTCTAGAATAGATTTGGCACTCTTACCTTGTTCTCTTATACCAGTGGTGAGCAAGGTGGAGTATAGAGCTAGAGGGATTTCAGATTATTCTCTTTTTCTCTTTATTGACTTCTCTATTACTAGAGGTCAAACTTTTTGGAAATTAAATTCCTTTTGGCTCTCCTTGAACAAATGGGAAGGGTTTCTTAAGATAATGTACAGATGGCACAAATTCCAGTAGCCTGGGATGTATTCAAGGCCTTTTACGCAGAACACTGATTGCTAAAGTGGCTGATATCAAACAATCTTCTAGAGATTGGTAGCAAGAAATGGAGATTAATTGTAAATTCTTGGAGTCAGAATATATTATGGCTAGATCTGAGTCCAGCAGGCAGGCATGGCAACTGGCACAAAAGGAATGGTTTGAATATATATTTGATAAATCCAAACGTAAAATTTTATTTTCTAAACATGCACAATATGCACATAGTGATAGAAATGGTAGTTATTTGGCACATCTGGTGCAAGTTGAAAAAGCTAATACCGCAGTTCCAGTTATAATGAATGTTAGAAGGGAAAATCTTTACTTGATAGAGATGCTCAGGCTCGGGTCCTTGGGAACTGAACACACACGAACTTAGGGGATCCGCGTATCGAGCCGAGTCGGCTCGGTACTTTCGCTCTTATTCGGAATCGAAAATGAAGCAAAATTACATTGTTACGTCATTGGATCTCGGACCTCGCGAGTTTAGGAATCTATAAATACCGCCCTCCACCGCGATCTTGCACAATTTGAAAGAGAGAAGGGTTAACACACTGTATAGAGCAGTTGGTCAGCCAAGTAGATAGAATTGAAAGAGGAGGGGGTAGCAGTGTCCAAGAAAGTCTAAAGTGACATTCAGGAGAGCTCCATTGGTAATTCTCATTGCAAAAAAAACCAAATACTAGTGCTGTCAGGGTTGGTGTAATTCAGCAGTCAAAATCTACTGTGTTATATAGGTAACACACAAAAAGTAGAGCTCCATTGGTAATTCTCATTGGAGAGCTCCATTGGTAATTCTCATTGCAGAAAAATACAAATACTAGTGCTGTCGGATTTGGTGTAATTCTGCAGTCAAATTTTTCTGTGTTATATAGGTAACACACCAAAAGGAGAGCTGCGTTGGTAATTCTCATTGCAGAAAAATTCAAATACTAGTCCTTGCAGGCTTTTCTTCTAAATTGGCACAAAAAAGTGTACGGTGTTATATACATCCAAAGAGAAGAGCTCCATTGCTAATTGTCATTGCTGAAATACAAATACTAGTCCTTGCAGACTTTTCTTCTAAATTTGCAGTCAAAGTGTACGGTGTTATCAAAACGGATTTACAGCAGTACACAGAAGAGCAGGAGCACCAAGCAGCTGCTGCCACCTGTCCCTGTACGTCATCTGGTAAAGCCTATGTAAAATTACATAGTGTATTTAAGTCAGGCAAACAAAAATGTTAAAAAAACACCTTTTACCTTGCTCAAGAAAAAAAGAGCTGTAATCTAGGCAAAGTTATCTAGAGAAAAAAATAAAATAGCCAACATGCCATTCTGCACATGCAGTGGCAAAGAAAGAATGAGGCCTTCCCCTTTCTCTATGAGTGTGAGATCTGAAACTGTTACTGAGGTATCTTCTTGTAAGGTCAGTCGTGACCAAGCAAGACCTTGTCATTCACACTCCAAAAGTGATGCCCAAATATTTTACGTGTAAAAGCCGAGCTGGAAGAATACAGTAAGGCATTAGAGGAAAATGTATGTTCAGATTCAGAAATGACACCAATCCCTGAGGAGAGTCCATCCACGAGTGCTATGTGTAATCGTGACCATTATGAGAGTGTACCCATAAAGAAGGCCCCTTTCAGCATTTCTGCAGATGTGTGCCTGAACAGCCCGAGTGTAGCCAGTGATACACCAATTGAGGATGCCAATTTGGAATTGCAACAGGATGAGGGGGATATTTGTGAAGCCCACAAGGGCGCTAATGAGGATGTTATTGTTTGTGTAATTCCTGTACCGTTGTAAGCAGGTCTGGCACGTGATAAGAAGAAGGCCATTGTCATGCCTGGATATAAGACCACAAAATCCACTTCTTATGTGTGGAATTATTTTTATTCAAATCCTGACAACAGTTGTCTAGCAATTTGTAGTGTATGTAAAGCCACAGTCAGTCGAGGGAGGGACCTTAACCATGTAGGAACCTCATCCATGTTACGCCATTTGACGCGAGTTCATGGCAAGGTGTTGGGAAAATCAGAAAGTGATGCTAAAAAAATAACAACAAGCAGTCCATCATCAGCTAGGACCCTTCCCTCACCTACATCCCGACGACTACAATCTACACCCACAACACTGTCCTTGTCAATATCATCAGTAGTGATCAGAGCTAGTCCTACATCCAAGTTGCTAAGGCTAGATGGCTCCTCCACTATCCTGGATACCTCAGAAGAATTCTTGAGGTTAGTTCCACTGCTGCTGCTGCTGGGGGGAAATCTTCATCCCAGAAGCAGACCAAGAAGAAGACTATTAGTAGTTTACAACAATTGACTGTTAAACAATCTTTTGTAAGAGCTAGCAAGTATTAAAGCTTTCACCCAGTCGCAAAGCGGATCACAGACGCCATGGCGACTATGCTAGTGTTAGATCTGCGTCCCATATCCACTATTTATACAGCTTGTATTAGACAATTACTTGAAGAATACTTTTACGTGTTGTGCAAGGTGCTGAAACCAATTGAAAATAGTCACCTGTGAAGTGAATTCAGACACTGCTAGCTTGAGCCAAGTGATTTCCTTAATTAGGCTTTTGGAAAAACAGCTTGAGAAACTGAAGGAGGAGATTAACAAAAGCAATTTCACTAAGTATGTCAGACTTGTAGATAAAGTACTTTATTCGCTTCGTCAGGATCCAAGAGTTATCAAAATCTTGAAATCGGATCACTACATTTTGGCGACTGTGCTTGATCCTCGATTTAAGGGCTATGTCTTCTCTTTGTTTCCAACTGACCCAGATCTGAAGAGATACAAGGAGCTCTTTTTGAGCAAGATGACAGCTCAAGTGTTACGTGACAGGACGGCGTCAGATTCTCACTCAACTGCTGCTAGGAAAAAACTTAGCTTCCCCAAGAGACCCAGGGATGATGGTGATGACTCTGCACCAAATTTTGACATCTGGTCTGGTCTAAGAGAATTTACCAAAAAACGTGAAACCTCTGCCGTAACTCCATCTGATCCTACTAGCAACATCCAAAGGATGGTGGGGGATTATTTTCATGACAGTATAGAAATAGACTCATCAGACAGTCTTTTTACTGGGAGGAAAAAAAAGGATATTTGGATACCCATGTACCAACTTGTTTTGCACTGCCTAAGCTGCCCACCCTCCAGTGTGTCCTCGGAAAGAGTTTTTAGCACAGCCGAGAACCTTGTCAGTGATCAGCGTAGGAGGCTACTTCCTCAAAATGTGGAAAAGATGATGTTCATAAAAATGAACTTCAAGTTCTACGAGGAAGGCCTTTCCCGCCAATTCCATCAAAATACTGAGATTTATGTAATGGTGGATTCCAGCGGTGATAAATTAATAATGTGTGAGGATGATGTACACACTGATGAGGGTGAGGATGAGGCTGAGGATTATGACAACAACATCTTGCCACAGTAGAGTTCATTAACAGCACTATTACCTTAGGTGGCTTAAGGCCATTGTTACCTTGTTTTGTGGGGGCCTAAACGAACCAAGCACTTCAGCCACAAGAAGTGGCACTATTGTGGCTGAAGTGCTTGGTTTGTTAAAGTGTGCATGTCCTTTTTAAGATCCAACATAAAGGTGGGTGGGAGAGGGTGGGTAGGAAAGCCCAAAGACAATTCCATCTTGCACCATTTTTCCTTTCAACTACCGCTGTGTGCCAATGTTACCTACATGTGCTATATATTGTTGTGTGTTTAACAAAAATCTTAGACACCCATTGATGATGCACATCATTTTGACATCTGGTCTTGTCTACTGTAAAAGAATTGACCAGAATTAGTGACACCTCTGCTGTAACTCCATCTGATCCTACTATCAACATCCAAAGAATGGTGGCGGATTATTTTTAAAAAAATTGAACCGTATAAAGACAGCAGTTTTATTAACAAAGACCAACATTGCTTGCAGAAGTAATATCTAAATAGACGTGTATATACATTACCTTCCACTTTGCTGCTGTTTCATCAAGTGTTTGTAATCTGCACTTTATATCAAATATACCTAATTAGATTATAATTTTGTGGGAATTGGGGATGATTCGAAGCTCAATGATGAACTGGCTTTTTGCTGGGAATTACAATGGCTCTTTTTAGTGCATTATCTGGCACCCTGGATTGGTGTGGGTCTGATAAAAGCACGCATCCCGGGGGGGGTCAGCGCTCCTTGCCATGTATTAGCTGTAGAATTACCTCACTTATCCAAGAAACAGGTGGAGGGTTCAAATGAACCATAACTGATTTCATGATCCAAGGACTATTCCATCTTTCCCCACTTTTCTTTTCTGCCAATGCTGTGTGTCAATGTGTACTAGATGTGGTTGAAACTGCCGTGTGTTTGAGTCATTGCTCTGTCGCTTACCATCCAGCCAGGTCGCTGCAGTATTTGTCCGAAAGTGTATGAAAATAATATTGTGACCTGTGAGGTGGATAAAATTGACTGCAAATGACTTGAAATTAGTGTTATTGAGGTTAATAATAATGTAGGATCAAAAAAAGAGCAAAATGATGTGATTTTAGCATATTTTAGCAATTTTTCAAAACAAATACAGATCCAAAACCAAAACCAAAACACACAAGGGTGGTTTTGCCAAAACCAAAACACGAAGCTAATGCAGATCCAAGACAAAACCAAAACCACTTCACGGGGGTCAGTGAGCATCTCTAGTTTGTGATCCCTAATATTGTAGAGGTAATTTATGAATATTTTTCTATGGTGTATAAATCGCAGTTACATTATGATTCAAAGACTTTACAAAACTATTTAGATTTGCCTACACTTTCATTATGTAGTAGGGAACATTTAGATTCCCCATTTACTGTTGAGGAAGTTGATGCAGTCCTCGTGTCATTCCCTAACGGAAAGGCTTCTGGAGTAGATGGGTTTCTGGTTGCGCTGTATAAACATTATTGCTCCTTTTATGGGTCTAGATTATTGTATATGTTTAGCGAGGTTAATGAGGCTGGTACTTTTTCATCAGCTATGGCAGAGTTGATAGTGGTTGTATTGCCTAAACCAAGGAAACATTTTTATACCCCAAATCCTATTGCCCTATATCCCGGTTTACAACTGATGTTAAAATACTTGCTAAATTGGCATTAAGATTGATTAAGGTTATACTGGAATTGGTAGATGCTGACCAGATGGGATTTATGATTGTTAAGTCAACCTCTATTAATCTCAGAAGAATATTTACCCTCCTCCAGATACGGTCCCTCCCTAATACTTCTGAGGTTGTGGTTTCTTTGGATGCTGCAAAAGCATTCGACTCAGTGGAGTGGCCGTATCTGTGGGAGGTGTCGTCTTGTTTTGGGATTGGTCCTAAGTTTGCCAATTGGATAAAATTCACACCCTGTGGCACGAGTTTGTGTGAATGGGTACTTGTCACAACCACTTCAGTTAGAAAGGGACACTAGGCAAGGATGCTCTCTGTCCCCAGCTTTGTTTGCAGGGCAATCAAGCACAATGATAACCTATAAAGAGTATTAGGTCAGAATATAGGGAGGACGTGTTATCTTTATATGCGGATGATATGTTGATATTTTTGTCAGATTATGATGTCTCTTTGAAAACTATGTTATGGGTGGTAAATGAATTTTGGGATTTTTCTGAATTGAAAGTCAACTGGAATAAATCCAGTGTGCTTCCACTTTGATGGGAAAGTTCGGTATCACCTTTGGTTGATTTATCGTTAAATGGACATCTGAATTCAAGTACTTTGGAATATGGGTTACGAATGCTACTTCAGAGTATGTGAGATTAAACATACAGTCACATATTGATTACCTTAAGTTTAAGGTCCATGTTTGAGGAAAGCTACCGCTATCTGTATCTGGTAGAATTAGTATGATAAAAATTATTATACAACCAAGATTCTTGTATATGTTACAACAATCACCTATATTTATTTTACCATTGTTTTTTTGACATATTGATCAGTATCTGGCATCATTGGTCTGGGGAGGGAGAAGAGCTAAAATTAAGTTTAGCATATTATGTAGGTCTAGATCTCTTGGTGGGCTTGCACTTCATAATTTGAAATTGTACTGTTATGCTTCTCAGTTAGCACAACTTAAATATTGGGTTTCTGACCCTGAATATCAGGACCTGCATTGGGATCTGGTGTGGCAATCAAATAATATACATACACCAATGCAGGCGTTGTTATCAGGTCGGATCAATACATATACCAATTCATTATTAATACAGCAATTAAGATATGGACGTCCTGTTATAAATTATTAGGATATATAGATATAGATCCGAGTACACTTATTTGGGGCACAGTTAAGTTGAGAGAAATGGATACAGTAAAGGAGGCTCCACTTTGGCATTGTCAGGGAATGAAGTCTATTGGCCAATTGCATGATGCAGAAACATTTAAATCATTTGAAATACTATCTAGAGAGCATAATATACCACAAACTGTGTTCTTTTCATATTTACAACTAAGACATGCAATGATGACACAATTTTGTAGGGAGCCATTGAAATTAGTTATAGCTCCTCTAAAAAAACAGGTACAAGTTAGAAGTTATAAGGGACTAATTTCATTTATGTACTCTTACCTTTTGCCTGAGTTAATGGTTAGTGATCTGGATAATCTGAGAGAAAAACGGGAGGGCGATATAGGTCCTCTAAATCATAAAGAATGGGCTGTGGCTTTAGACAGTCCTAGACATTCTACAACATCCATAAGGTTTCAGCAAATACAGGTGTTTTATACTGCACAGGGCATATTTGATTCCAGCTCATATAGTAAAATTCCGTCCTGAAACGAATAGTTGCTATCCAAAGGTTGTAATTAAATAAAAATTATTGTTTTGTTCACTAAGACACTAAATTTAAGAAATCAAAGTTCAAGTGCTTTATTTGTCAGACAAGGCCTCGGAGTTCGGACTGAAAGTGCAAATTGGCACGAAAAGTAACTGTGTTTAGAACAACAAGTCAACTTTGAATGTGGTCATAGAAAGGACTTTTGGACTCTGGAGCCACCAGACACTTAAGTGGCACTGGTTCAAGCACTGGTTCACTTCATTGAGCTAGTGTAAATCCATCACAGTCAGAGGGATCAGAAAGAAGGTCCTAACAGTAGCGGAAGAGGGAATGATTGCAGTCTGTCTGAGGATAAAATGTAAAACTGTAATTACAAATATTGAAGAAGTTTTCTATGGACCAGAATTAGGAACTAATTTGATTGCCATAAGTGTGCTAAAAATCAAAAGTTTCAAAGCAGAATTAGCAGACGGTAACTGCAATGTGGAAAATAAAAGTGGGACTGTATTTGTGACAGCTACCTGTTACCAGCAATTCTATATCTAAGACACTGAAGAGTGTTATGCGTCGGCTACTTCTGAAGCAAGTCAGACTGTGGAACTGTGACACAATCGCTTAGGATATCTTGGATATAATAATGTGGAGAAACTTCTGAATGAGATGTTAACAGGAATAGCAGTGAACAATCCTGATAAACCGATTTGTGAGAGTTGCATCAAAGGATGTATGTGATCCAATGAAGACTGAGTCAAATAGGGATTACTGCTACATTATGACACTGATTGATAATTACACAAGGATGACTCAAGTATATTTCCTTAAAGCAAAAGCAAAGTTATGTACAAAATCAAGGAATACAAAACTCTGGTGTAGACTCAAACGGGTCACAAGCTAAGAGTTTTAAAATATGATAATGGAGGAGAATACTTGAACAAGTCTCTTTGTTGATTTTCTTAAAAATCATAGAGTTCATAATCAGTTGACCATATCGCACATTCCTGAACAAAATGGTTTAAGTGAACGTAATAAATCACACAATAGTTAAGAGAGCACGCACAATGCTGAGTGATGCTGACCTAGAAAATAATTTTTTGACTGAAGAATATCTTAAAAAATATGCACCCACTGGTTGCTGTGAGAAACAAGACACCAATTGAAATGTGGTCTGGCAAAAGCCCTAACTTCAGCCATTTTAATACATTTGGATGCAAGGTAACTGCCCACATTCCTAAAGACATAAATTGGACTTTAAGTCTGTATTTTACTTGGATAGTATCTTGAGATTAAAGACTACAGGTTTTGGGACGTTGTAAACAAGAAACTTGTTAAATTCAATGATGTCATATTCCATGAAACAGCACTGCATCTTGGAAAAATAGCTTTGAATCTCAACAAGCAACAGAAGACAGGGAACTTCTGTAAGAAGCTATAAGGGGAAACTTCCAAGGAAATACTGTGAGAAATATGCCAATATTGCGTTCTCAGAATCAAAACATTTGCAAGAAGTAAAACCCAGTGATAAATGGGAACACTGGAAATCAGCTGTAGATAAAGAAATGACATTCTTGGATTAAAACGAAACCTGGATTGTTGTCAGTAGGTCAAGCCACCATAAAACAATTAAAAACAAATGGACTTCTGTAAAAATCCCACATACAAACAGATTGATTGCCCATTACAAGGCTCATCTTGTTTTAAATCGACTTACTCAAAGGTCCAGAATTGATTATGAGGAAATCTTCATGCCTGTGGCAAAGTACAGTACACTTCGTTTAGTCATTGCCATACCTACATTGCATGATTGGTTGCTATACCAGTTAGATTTTGACTCTGCTTTCCTAAATGAGAAATTAGTTGAGGGAATCTATATGGAGCCCCCAGAGCATTCCAATGAGAACATATTTCCAGAGCGAAAAGTATGATTATTAAAGAAATTTGCTTAAAAAAAATGCTTAAAACAAAGTGGCTGGTAATTTGACACTATGTTGATTGACATGGCCCTGACATTCAGAGACTGACCACTGTCTATACCTCAAAATTGAATAGATAGATGGAAAACTGTTCATCATTGTTGCATTGTTGTATATGTGGATGACTTGTTGCTTTCAGGTCAGAAAAATCACATAGACAGTGCAAAAGTCTATTGGGATAAAAATTCAGATTGAAACAGTTAGATCCCACACATCTACTTTGGGAACAAGAAATGTGCATGGTTTAAATGCTATGACTTTCACCATTGATCAACAAAATTATCTGTTTGGATTAGGAAGCAGCCTACAGTTTTTTGCAAAAGCAGCCAAAGAAGCCCTTTAGTTCCAAAAGACTTTGTGTGACCTGCATCTTCTAAGTAGAGATGAGACTAATGACATCAAATGCGATAACAAAGGTGCCATTGTACTTGTCAAAAAGTACAAAGCATCATGACAGGTCTAACTATATATAGCCATTAGACACCACTTAATACGAGAATTTGTTGAGAAACAGTCAGGTAGTATGAGATACGTTGCAAGTGAGCAGAATGCAGTCGATATGCTCACAATAGGACTTGCTTCACAAGTGTTGATTACAATGTGGTTTGCAATGTCATGAGTATTTGTTTTTTGTTGAAATTATTTGGTGTGTTAACACCATGTATTCAGTTGTAGAAGAACTACATGCATGCTATAAACTGCCAGATATTAGTATGAGTGAGAAAGACCAACTTCTACATCAAATTGAAAAGACTACACAACTAAGTCAAGTTTTAATTATGGGGAATTTTAATTATCCATGCTATAGGCAACATCCCCACTTTTTCAAACCCGCCGTTTAGTAAATCTAGCCCAAAAGGCTTTTATTGACAACTACATTAAGTTTATGCAATGAGTCAATATTTGAAGTGTTGACCGTTCTTTTTGAAGACCTCTGCAATTCACCCTGGCATGTTGTCAATCAACTTCTAGTCTACATACTGACTAATGGCTGTTCATTCTTGCCTAATCATTGCTTGAAGGTGCTCCATCATGCAGGAAAAGGCATTGCTCATCACCAAACTGTTCTTGAATGGCTAAGAGAAGTTGCACTTGGAGGATGTTTTGGCATCATTCTTTTTTCATGGCTGTGTTCTTAGGCAAAATTGTGAGTGAGCCCACTCCCTTGGCTGAGAAGCAACCCCACACATGAATGGTCTCAGGATGCTTTACTGTTGACATGACACAGGACCGATGGTAGCTGTGACAGGATGGACCGCCTATGCCACCCTGTCTGTTGTTGCAGGAAACCGGCTGGGCTTACTTTGCCCCCGTCCCCTTTCGTTATTCTGAATACAACCCTGCTGTCGCAGTAGGAGGAGCCTGCTGCCACCACTGGGCTCTTTTGGCACCCAGAACCACATTCCTTTTGGGGAACTGTCACTGCTGGGCTACCCCCTTGCCAGTGTACCTGGGCTGGTACTCCAGACCTCTTACTAGGGATTAGGGATGCTGTGGATGTATCCACCCTGGCCTATCACACTGAACAGAGCTGCAGGGTAGCAGGCAGAGTGGTGGTACTGGAAAAGTTGGGTCCAATCTCAGAAACAGTCAGAGAAGGGATTAGATTTAGGGTCTAATCTGCAGGTCACAGTATTACAACAATATTGAATATTTTTTCAGGCAGGTCTTTGAAGCAAGTGATGTTTATTTGCTCTGACACTGGTTGAAGGTACCAGGTGATCAGGTCAAATGGAACATCAGAATGATACATTTCAGTTTACAAGACAGTGCTTTTTAAACTGATTTGAATACAGGCTATTTTTAGAATCAGGATGCAATGTGTTTACACAAACATGGATTTACATGCATTGTAAAGCAATGCAAACAATATTTACACTTATCTGTGAAATTCTAGAAACGCTGTGATGTCCTGCATCTTGTATTTAGACACAGAAAATCTAGCAGGTCAAAAGGTCTAATTCACATGAATACTTTCTTCAGACAGTCGCAGAATACACATTCACAAAGAAAGGTACAAACCCCAAACAATTCATTTCCCCACATCACGACACACAAAGACTTTCTAAACAAAGGCTCCTTGTATCAGATATATACAGCAGAAATAAGGCATTTCCTTTAGTAAGGTTAAAACAGAAAAAGCTAATTTTCTACCCTGGTCTCAGAAATAATGATTTCCTATATCAAAATATAAACAATATAAAAAATAATTGCATTGGCAATTATATAAATAAGCACCCTGCGCTATTTGCTTTACATAAATTTATACCATAAGTTATTTATAAGTGATACAGTCACAATAGCGCTCAAGTTTCCTTCTCCATGCAAACGTTTTTCCAGAAGCCCCAAATAATCTGAAAGGGATACATGAGAGAAAATGACTTTAGTCCTAAGCAGAACAATCCCTGTAACTTTTGCAGAATATCAGTCTGTCCCTGATATTTTCTTGGAGAGAAGTAGCTTCTTTGCTGGCCTTCTTGACACCAGGCCATCCTCCAAAAGTCTTTGCCTCACTGTGTGTGTAGATGCACTCAGAGCTGCCTGCAGCCATTCCTGAGCAAGCTCTGACTGGTGGTGCTCCGATCCCGCAGCTGAATCAACTTTATGAGACTATCCTGGCACTTGCTGGATGTTTTTGGGCTCCCTGAAGCCTTCTTCACAACTATTGAACATCTCTCCTTGAAGTTTTTGATGATCCGATAAATGGCTAATTTAGGTGCAATCTTACTAGCAGCAATATCCTTGCCTGGGAACTGCCTTTTGTGCAAAGCAATGATGACTGCACGTGTTTCCATGCAGATAACCATGATTAACAGAGAAAGAACAATGATTTCAAGCACCACCCTCCATTAAAGCTTTCAGTCTGTTATTCTAACTCAATCATCATGACAAACTGTTCTCCAGTCTTGCCCTCGTCAACACTCTCACCTGTGTTAACGAGAGAATCACTGACCTGATATCAGTTGGTCCTATTGTGGCAGGGCTGAAATGCAGTGGAAATGGGGTCTTTTGGTAAAATTCATTGTCACGGCAAAGAGGGACTTTGAAATTAATTGCAATTCATCTGATCACTCTTCGTGACATTCTGGAGTGTATGCAAACTTTTGGCCATGACGGTACCTAGCAGAATTGACACAAGACTTAACTTATTTTCATCATCATCAACATTTATTTATATAGTGGCAGCAAATTCTGTAGTGCTTTAAAATTTGGAACAGACATTAATAAGACAATACTGGGTAATACATACAGACAGAGAGGTAAGAGAACCCTGATCACAAGCTTAAAATCTATAGGGCATGTGCTACATCATATTGCACAATGCACCAGCTTGAATGCAAAGGTGAAAGTATTGAGTGGGCTGTGTGTGTGTGGCAATGTTGGTCAGAGGGTTGTTGTCTTGTGTTATCTGTGTAGAGGGTGGTAATAGGGTAATCTATGGAGATTGAGATAGTGGTTCAGGAATATCATAAGATTGTCTGAAGAGGTGGGTTTTCAGAGAACGCTTGAAGTTTGAAGACTGGAGGAAAGTCTTACTGTGCGAGAGAGGGAATTCCACAAAGTGGATGCAGCCCGAAAAAAGTCCTGAATCGAGAATGGGAGGATGTGATGAGAGTGGAAGAGAGACGCAGATCTTGTGCACAACGGAGGTGTCCAGTTGGGAGATATTTTGAGACAAGTGAGAAAATGTATGTCAGTGCTATTTTGATGGCCTTGTATGTTATTAGAAGAATTTTATATTGGATTCGTTGAAATACAGGCAACCAATGTAGAGACTGACAGAGTGGCTCAGCAGAAAAAGAACGGTTTGCATGGAAAATCAATCTAGCCGCTGCATGCAAAATATATTGTAGGGGTTCAAGTCTGACTTTGGGAAGACCAGTAAGGAGGGAACTGCAATAGTTGATGCGGGAGATGATGAGTGCATGAATTAAGGTTTTTGCGGTTTCTTGTGTGAGATGTGTGCGTATTCTCGAAATGTTCTTTAGGTGTATGTAACATTATTTAGATATAGAGTTGATGTGGGAAATAAACGACAGTTGTGAGTCAAGGATTACACCTTGGCAACGAGCTTGCAGGGTGGGTTTTATGGTCATGTTATCAACAGAAGTTGAAATGTCATGCAGGAAGCTTCTGTTTTTGGATGGGAATATTATTAATTAGGTTTTTGAAAGAATGAGTTTGAGTTGGCAAGAAGACATCCAAGATGAAATAGCAGAAAGACAGTCAGCAGCGCGAGACAACACAGATGGTGAAAGATCAGGAGAGGATAGATAGATTTGTTTATCATCTGCATAGAGATGATACTGAAATTCAAAGGAGCTTATTAGTTTTCCAAGAAAAGTGGTGCAGATAGAGAATAGCAGAGGACCTAGAACTGAGCCTTGTGGTACTCCAACTGATAAAGGAAGTGGAGCAGAGGTGGATCCAGAGAAATTAACACTGAAAGAGCAATTTGATAGGTAGGATGAGAACCAGGATAGGACAGTGCCTTCAAGACCTAGGGATTGTAGCGTTTGTATGAGGAGAGAGTGGTCAACAGTGCCAAATACAGCAGAGAGATCAAGGAGAATTAGATACGAGTAAGGGTTATTACTTTTTGCTGTGATCAAATCATTGACAACCTTGGTCAGCGCAGTCTCTGTGGAGTGTTGAGAGCAAAAGCCTGACTGAAGGCTGTTTGCTGTAAGAAAGTGTGTGTGGCGAGTGTAGGCAATTCTCTCGAGAAGCTTGGAGGGGCATAGGAGCTGAGAGATGGGGCGGTAATTTGTGAGAGAGTTAGGGTCAGAATTTAGTTTTTTTAAAATGGGAGTAATCACTGCATGCTTGAATAGTGATGGAAAAATACCAGTAGAAAGAGATAGATTACAGATTTTAGTTTAGGGGGAATGAGCACAAGAGACAGGGAACTACCAATTTGTGAGGGAATGGGATCAAGAGGAGAGGAGGTAGAGTAGGAAGATGAGAAGATAGTAGAAACTTCCTCTTCATTTGTGGGTTCAAATGAAGATAAGAGTGTCATAGGGTGCTACAAAGGAATTGAGCTGATTGCTTGTTGAGGGAGATGATACCATTTTAAGTCTGATGTTATCTATTTTGTCCTTGAAATAGGAAGCAAGATCCTGGGCACTGATGGTAGTTGGAGGATTTGGGGCGAGAGGATTCATAAGAGATTTAAATGTGTTAAAAAGGAGTTTGGGGTTAGAAGCCTGAGCATAGATTAGAGATTGGAAGTATGTTTGTTAAGCAGTGTCCAGAGCATTTCTATAGGAGTGGTAAATATTAGTGTATGTGATGAAATCATTAGAGGTACAAGATTTACGCCAGTGACGTTCTGCTTTACGAGAAAATTTTTGTAGAGTTCGTGTTACTTTAGTGTGCAACGGTTGGCAACGAAGTCTACGCGAAGTATGTAGTGTCGCTGGAGCCACTTGATCCAGGGCAGTTGCTAGGGTTTGTAGAAAATGGGGTACTGCCCGATCAGGGGAGGAGAATGTAGATATTGGGGAGAGAAGGTGTTGGAGAGAGGTGGAAAACTGTTGAAGATCAATAGATTTAATACTCCTGTTGTTGTGAGGAGGCTTGGAGGAGTTTGACACTGGGAACAAATTTAGCACAAATTGTATGGTGGAGAAAACATCAGGCAACGTTTCAAGGCCCAAATCTGGATATCCCAACGCGGGTCAGCTTCTGCTTTTGATGTCATACAATTTTGGCAACAACTTCACCCGGGAGCGCATATCAACCTTCACCAAGGATCAATCTTCCTGGGCAATACAGAACCTGCAACCCTCTGAGCTGAAAGGATTGCAAACACAAGCCGACCCACAAGGGTGGTAATTGCACCAAAACTATTGTCGACTCTTCGAAGGGAAACAGGATCAGCATGTCCACCACATTAACGGGCAACCACCAATCATTGACTGCCAACTGCACTGCATTTTCCGTCCATGTCCGGATACTCAAGACCCAAGGCTTGTGACCATACCAAACCCTACACTCACTAAACTCCTATAAATTTTGTGCAAAAAACGAAGCCATACCTTCATCTGTTAGATCAACCCCGTCCTGCCAATAAAGAAAGGGATACTGGAATCTAATAGACAAGTGCTCAATCTACAGACCACCTAAAGAGCATATAAACACAGAATTAAATTTCTTATTAACCTCATCTCCTACACGCTGTCACAGCTTAATACTGAAGTACCTGCTAAAGTTGGCACAACTCGGAGAGAAGGTGCGGAATCTAATGTGTCCCTGGTTTTCACCAAAACCCACCGCAAGGAACTATGGGCTCCACTGCAGGGGGCACGCAGGTTGCGGTCCTTCTCTGAGTCGTATAGCGAGGCACTGTCACGGGAGTCTAGAATGCTAGGACCTCGATCTGCCAAATTGGTAGTACTCTTACCGGAGGTGCGGAGTCTAATTCAGTGGCTGGTCTTCTCCAGGAACCCCCGCAAGGAGGTGTGGATTTTAGCTACGCAGGTTGCAGCCCCCTGGAGAGTATTGCGAGATCAACGGAGTTCAGTGCTATCTGTAGACTGGCTACAGAGATAGGAATGGAGATCAGTGGGTAGCAGATGTTACCAGTGGGATGGTAGATTGGTGATCTGCGGACAGCAGGTATTGCCACAAAGGCAGCAGTATGATGATCTACGGATGGCAGGCATTACCGCTGGGATAGTGGATATGATGATCTGCGGATAGCAGGTATGTCACGAGGATTGTGGTGTGATGATCTGCGGATAGTAGGTGTTACCGCTGGGATAGCGGATATGATGATCTGTGGATAGCAGGTGTGCCACAAGGATAGCGGTATGATAATCTGCAGATAGCAGGTTTTCCACAAGGGTTGCTGTGTGATGATCAGCGAATAGCAGGTATATCACGGGGAAAATGGAGTGGAGAGTCCAGGAGCTTGTTCAATGCAGGAGTGATCCCAAGAACAGACCCAGAAGGAGAGGAGAGGCTGCTTCAAATAGAAGAGAATCAGCCCAGCAGCCAATTGGAGAGCCAAAGAGTTTTTAAAAGGAAATTGGGTCGTACCTGAGATGGCGGCCGGCCGTGGAGACGGGAGGACGCCGACGAGGAGGTGAGTAAGCCGATCTAGAGGTATCGAAGACCCGGCGTATGACATGCACAATGTGAGAGTAAACAAGTTAGCCACTCTGGTAACGGGCTGGCAATGAGGTACAAGGGAGTATCCAGAAGAGAGGTCAAACAAGCAAAGTCGGTAGCAATCAGGAGTGAACAGTACACAGGGGCAATCCAAAAAGAGTAATCAAACAATCCGGGTAGAAGGGTCACAGAAGTTTAAGGATAGTCAACAAGCCGAAATGCACAAGGGAGCTGGAGGAGAAAAAAGACCTGATACTCTGGCAGGGAAATGAAGGCAGAGGCTGCCTTAAATAAGGATGCGAGCCAATGGAAGGGAGAGGTGGTGGTGCTGTCATCGGCCGCCGCCAGGAATGAGAGAGAGACACTGGAAATAAGAGCTGGAGAGTCCTTGGTTCAGCGATAATACAAATGGGAGCAATGCTGAAATAGAATAGCTGAGATGTAGATGGTAGGTCAGGACACCTGCAGGAGGATGCTGATACAGTGGTAGTAGAATGAGAGCAATAGCGGAGTAGAACTAGTTGATCAGTAGTTGGTAACTCAGAGCAACAGCAGGTGCATTACTGGTACAGCGGCAGTTCCAGTAGAAGTGATGAGGAAGTAGAACTAGCTGATCCACAAGTGGTAACTCAGTGCGGCTGCAGGTGAATTAATGGTACAGCGACAGTTCAACAAAAGCAGTAACAGAGTAGAACTAGCTGATACAAGGATGGTAACTCAGAGCACAGCAGGTGAATCATTGGTACAGCAGCAGTTCAGACAGAGATATTAGTGGAGTGGATCTTAGCTGATCCGTAGATGGTAACTCAGAGCATAGCAGGAGAATCACTGACACAGCGGCAGTTCAAACAGAGGCAGTAATGGAATAGAGCTTAGCTGATCTGTAGATGGTGATTCAGGGGGACAGGTGAGTTACTGGTACAGCGGCAGTTCAAATATAGAAGCAGTAGTGGAGTTTAACTTAGCTGATCTGTGGATGGTGTTTCAGAGCAGCAGCAGGTGAGTACAGGTGCAGCAAGCTGATCTGTTAGCGGCAGTGGCAGAGAGGAGTTCAGCTGATCCAGGACGTTCGTAGAAAGCCACAACAGGTGAGTCAGACCAAGGAAGCCAGATCCTTACTGAGAGTGAATAACTCGAATAACAGGCATCAGACAGAGGGAAATGGGAGGTTTAAATAGTGCTCCAAAATGCTAGAACCAATGGGAACAGGTAGAAGGTCCTAAGAGAGGGTAATAGGTAGCACATGCGCAGAACAAGATACAGATGGTGGATAATGATCCGATAGTGAAGTTAGTACTCCCTGATCACCGCTTACAGGAGGAAGGTAACAACATCGGTACCCGTCCGCGGAGCTACCGTGTGACACGGTGGCATAGGTCTCCGGCAGCGATCCACAAAAGTTTTATAATATTGGGTGGTTTTGAGTAATGCTGTTTTTGTCCTAGACCAAATAAGAGAACTCCTGGAGGAGAGAGTACGCAGTGGGAACTGTGGAGGTTGAGGGTACAAAAGGATCCGACAACGTGGGATGAGTTCCAAACACGATGAAAAACTGAGAAAATCCTGTGGATTCATGGACATGCTTGTTATGGGTGAATTCGGCTCAAGGGAGAAGTTGAGACTACTTATTCTGATTTTCAGAAGAAAAAGCACCGAAGGAAGGTCTCCAGGGGGTAAATGTATCAAGGTCCAATTTTGACGGCGTCTTAAAATCGTGGCAAATCGAGGGTGATAACCCGCGATTTTAGTAAAAAAAAGCTGAAATGTATCAAGCTGCGATTTTGACCCTGATCTTCAAAATCGCTGGTCATCTCTGGCGATTTGCTGCAATGTAAACACTCCCGTGTTTAGCTAACTCTCCTGTGTTGTAGCAGCGAGTTGTAAACACATCACTGTTCCCACTGCCTGCGCTCATGCACAATGAACTACGCACATTGTGTAGCAGAGGTCCTAACTAGTAGTGCGTTAGGTCTATTTACAGTATTAGGTGATTTCCCCACTAGCGTGGGAAAATAACCTAATACTGTAAATAGAGTTTGCGCATGAGCAACGCTCATTGCGTAACGGAGCTCTTAGCTTGCTGGGAGCTGTTTGTGGCGGCTCCTGTCATTTTTTATTTTCCTGCAATCAAGAACACGGATTCGTGGATGTACAAATATGGGGCCCTCCTGGCCGAAGAAATGAAGACTACTATCAACAATGGGCCCCTCCTGGGCGAAGCAAAGAAGAGCTTACAAGCCAGTACTTTGGAAGGTATAAATACTTGGGGACTGGGGCAAGCCGGACTTTTGGAACTGCAAATTTATTTGGGACATTTGTGACCGAAAGAAGACTTCATTGGTGATTATTAGGGGATATATTATTTTTAATAAAAATATATGGTGTAAATGAGGGTGCTTGCTGTGTTTATTGTGGGTTTTTTATTTTTATTAAATGTTAGTGGTTTGTACGAGGGTGTTGTAGTTTTTTAAACATTTTCTTTTGTGGAAATACAGGTCCCAGCAAGCCATGGATGTCAGGGCATGTTGGCACTTGTGGTTCTCCAAGTGCCAACATGCCCTGGCTGGGTATGATGGTGTTTTTAGTTATACAAGCAGCAGCATGGCCACACTATTTTGGGCAACCTGGCTGGCTGGGACTTGTAGTTCCACAAAACAAAATGGTGTCTGTTTATTTTTTTCATTCTTTATCGCCATTATTACCCGACAGCCACCGCCCAGGGGTGTAGGAAGAGCCCTAGTGCTATCAGCACAGGGCTGGGTGTCTCTAGGGGGGGCCCGCTTGTTTTTTTTGGTAGACCCCACTCCCTAGGGAATCCAGCCCAGCGCTGAACAGCCTGGAGTTGGTTAGTCATTATGGCAGGTGGACTCCTGCTGCGTGTCCGACTGCTATAGTGCCGCCAACCCCGGCTGGTTTGCCTAGTGCTGGTTAAGTAAAAATCTGAGGACCCCACGCAAACTTTTTTACTGATTTTCATGGAACCAGCAGTAGTCAGGCAGCACTAGGGTTAAGCAGGATTAGAGGCGGGACCCCATGCTTTGATTTTATTTTTTTAACTCTCATCTTTTAACTGACAGGCAGTGTAACAGTGATGTGTTTATGCAACACGCTGCTAGCAAGCAGCGTGTTGTATCTGGCGTGTTAGAAAGCAAACTCTCCTGAGTTTGCTTACTTGCAGCTTTATACATTTGAGAGTTGTATAGCTGCAGTGGCAAACAGTCAGGAGTTTGATCTCTGGCGATTTTGCAAATAGCGATTTTGCCAGAAGCACAACTCTGGCGATTTTGCATGAAATCTCAGCTTCATACATCTGCGAGTTTCAACTCTCACGAGAAAATCGCTGATTTTGCAAAATCGCACCTTGATACGTTTACCCCCAGGTCATGGTTTATCCGTTCGGTCTGGCCATTGGTTTGTGGGTGGTACCCAGAAGAGAATTTTAGATTTATGCCAAAGTTTTTACAGAAGGCTCTCCAAAAGTGAGAAGTAAACTGACCCCTCAGTCCGAGATGATCACATTGGGACAGCCATGAATCCTGAAGATCTCTTTGATGAAGATATCAGCTAGACGACTAGCACAAGGTAACCCACATAGAGGGAAAAAGTGAGCCATTTTGGAACACCTGTCAATGACGACCCAGATGGTGTTATATCCAGCACTGGAGGGAAGGTCTGTAAAAAAATCCATGGCAATACTCTCCCAGGGAGAAATGGGAATGGGTAGCGGATGAAGCAAGCTAGCAGGAGCTCTTCTGGTAGTCTTATGTTGGGCACAGACCGTACAAGCAGCAATAAATTTACAAATGTCCGAACGGACTGTGGGCCACCAAAACCGGCGACAAAGGATGCGGTGGTCTTCTTAATCCCAACGTGGCCAGCAATGCCTGAAGAGTGTGCCCAATGTAAGGTCTTGAATCGATGATGAACCTCCACCCAGGATCGGCCATGAGGTCTCAGTTCTGGTGAGAGCTACTATTCTTGAGGAGTCAAAGATGGATTGAAGTTCGAACAGGGTCAAGTGATCAGAATCATCAAAGGATCATGATAACGCATCAGCCCACCCGTTTTTGGCACCTGGACAGAACGTAAGGCTCATATTGAACCATGCAAAGAAGGATGCCCAGCGAGCCTGACGAGGATTGAGACAGCAGGCCTCCCATATGAATTTCAGAGTTTCATGGTCTGTAAAAACAGTGACTGGATGAAGAGCGGTCTCCAGTAAATGATGCCATTTCTCGAATGACTATCTGATGGCCAGAAGATCCTTATCGCCAATTCCATAGAAACCGTCTGGAGAAGAATCCACAAGGAGTGTGGGTACCTGAAGAGGATTTTTGAAAGAGAACTGCTGATACCAACAGATGATGCATCAGCTTCCAAGAAGAATGTTCGTTCCTGATCAGGTTGAGCAAGAACTGGGGCAGAGAAAAAAGCCTTTTTTAAGGTGGCAAAAGCTACTATGGCCTCCGGAGAACAAATTCTGGGGTTAGCGGATTTCTTGGTTAATGCTGTGATGGGTGCAATAACGGTAGAAAAGTCTTGGATAAATATCCAGTGATAGTTGGAAAAACCAATGAATCTCTGAATAGCTTTAAGACCCTGGGGTTCGGGCCATTCCAGAATAGCAGACACCTTAGCTGGATCCATCTGTAATCCTTTGAACCCCAGAAAGGACACTTGTGTAACCTCAAAGACGCATTTCTCTAGTTCGCAGTAGAGGCAGTGTTTGTGTAGTCTGAATAAGACCTGCTCACGATGGGAGGAAAGATCCTTGGAAAACACCAAAATGTCATCCAGATAGACTACAACGGAACTATACAATAGGTCCTGGACGATCTCGTTGACTAACGATTGAAAGATAGGAGCATTAGAAAGGCCGGAGGGCATTACGAGGTACATCTCCGCTTCTAATATAAATCAGATTGTAGGCACCTCGAGGGTCGAGTTTAGTGAATATCTGGGAGCCACTGATTCTATCAAACAAATTGGATATAAGGGCTAGGGGGTAACGGTTCTTAATGGTTATGCGGTTAAGGGAACGGTAATCAATCAATGGACGTAGAGAACTGTCCTTCTTAAAGAAGAACCCTGCTCCGGCCGGAGAAGAAGATGTGCAAATGAACCCACGTTTCAAATTTTCTGCGATGTATTGAGACATGGCTAGCATCTCAGGTCGGGACAACGGATAGATCTGACCCTTGGGAATAGGTTGACCAGGCATTAACTCAATAGGACAATCCCAAGAACAATGAGGAGGAAGACTTCCAGCCTCAGTTTTGCTAAAGACATCTTGGAAAGCAGCATACACTGAAGGAAGAGTAGAGTCAGCAGACATAGAATGGCAGGCCACCTGATCCAAGGGTAGCGACACCAAGGGCAGACATCTATGACGACACTCCATACCCCAGGCTGTAACCTGAGCACAATCCCAGTCCAACTGAGGTGAATTCATCCGAAGCCACGGCAGACCCAAGATGAGTGAATTAATGGATTTAGGAAGAACCAGAAACTGGATACTCTCACTGTGTAAGGCTGCTACCATCAGCCGAATGGGTGAAGTAACGAAGGAGATGGAACCATTGCTGACATGATTACCATCAACTGCTGTAAGTGAGAGCGGCTGAGGCAAAGATTGTAGAGGAATTTGGAGCCCAGAAGCGAGAACTGCCTAGATGAAGTTCCCGGAGGAGCCGGAATACACAAAAGCTTTGGTGGGATAAAGTCCTTTAGGGGTGTCTAGGGTGACAGAAGTTCAGAAGTGTTTTTGGAATAGGGAGCAATACTGGTACAAATAGGGGTGACGCAAGAGAAAAACCGGTGTGATTGGGGGTGGCATGAGAAAAATTTGGTATGCAAGGGATGATATCTGAAAGAAAAGTTGGTGCGCAAGGAGTGATGTGTGATAGAAAATCTGGTCTGAAGTCTGGGCCACACCTGTAATCTATAGATGGTTACATTAACCCGTAATCAAAAGAAAGAACCAAAAATAAAATGACTATATCTGGTACTGATCAAACTTTTCTTGTAGATGCTGGGACGGTCACATCTGTATTGACTTCTCCTCTAAATTTGTCAATCAACAGGGAAATCTTTCTAGCTTTAGGTGTGACATACACGATATACTGGACACCCCACAAAGGCTAATGTTGCACTCCTCTGTTATAGAGATTAGTCAATCACAGGCAGATTAAATGTTATCCCATATATTGGGTTCCTTATTGACTAAAGATGAACAGGACAATGGATTGGTGGCTAAAGTTTAATCCAGATGTCATTCTTATAGAAATGTTATTTTCTGCAAACCATTTCACTGTTAATGATCCTTGCTTTAGCTTCTTCTCTGTCCCTATCCATCCTGGCTGTCAGTACCTCTTTGCTTTCTCTTCAAAAGAGGAAAAAATTAATAGGACTAGATTACCCCAACAGTTTATAGACAAACTCACTATCTTGTCACAAGCCTTGCATGACTATTTGCAATCTTTTCAACTGAGCAATGGGTCGGTTCTAGTTCAGTATGTAGATGATTTATTGCTATGCTCTGATTCATTTAAGTCTTCGGTGTCTGATAGTAAACACTTGTTGCTTCATTTCTCATAAACAGAACACATGGTTGCAAAGGATAAATTACACCAAAGTCAAATACTTGGGGCACTGTCTCACCAGGGGCTAAGACATGTGACAATGGACAGTATTAAGGCTATACATTACATGACCCTTCCGCAAAACCATCTGCAAATTTGTACTTGTATACTGTACTAAAGCTACTGGATGTGCTGCAGGAGTCTTGACACAAAAACATGGTGACAGTAGCAGACCGGTAGCATACTACAGTGCACAATTGGACACTGTGGCAAGATCGTTCCCTACATGTTTAAGCAACTGCTCTTCTGGTAAGTAAGAGCAAGGACGTTGCACTGGGAAATGATTCCACTGTCTATATACCACATGTGGTATCTGTCTTCCCAAACTAGGCATGTCGCCTCAGTAAAGTTTTTGAGATGGGAGTTGCCACTAATGACACCTACCTGGGTGGAAAAAGAGGAAACTCTAGCTGAAGGTGAATTTGGCAGGTATAAGGTTGCGAATGGTTGTATGGAGTATTTGGGTCAGACCTTTACTGCAAGAACTAACATACGTGACACCCCTTTAAAAAATGTAGATTTTACATTTTTTATGGATGGGAGTTGTCATACACAGACAGACAGAAGAGAATTATGTACTGGTTATGCTGTTATAGGTGACGAAGGTGTTATATAAGTTGAATCCATTGGCCCACCACACTCAGCCCCAGTAGCCAAACTTGTGGAATTGAGAAGAACATTTGAGTTGACAGAGGGTAAATTAGTTAATATATACACTGACTCAAGGTATGCCTGTAGGGTAGAGCATGACAATGAGGCTCTATGGTGTCTTAGGCACATTATGACAGAAGCAGGCACACCAGTAGCGCACTCACAACACATAAAAGAACATCTGATAGCAATACACCTACCTAAAGAATTAGCCGTCATCTAGTGTAAAGCACACACATACGATAGGGACCCCATATCACTTGGTAACGATAAAGCAAATGAGGCTGCTAAGAGAGCAGCAGGCTCACTCATAAAAACAAATTAATGGTTTTTGAAGCTCCCAGTGCACAGAAATTAATAGAAATGCGGGATATGTGTCCCCTACAGATGAAATCTGTCTGGAAGTCGAAGGGATGTGGTCACAAGTCCTCTGGATTCTGGAAAGAGGGACAAGGTAGGCCAGTAGCTATAAGGGCATATCCTTCAATCTTAGCAGAGGCAGCACATGGTCTGACTCACCTGAGTAAGGAGAGTATGTGCAAATTTTTAAGAGCATATAGGTGTGCACCAGGCCTCTCTTCAAAGGCTAGTAAGAAAGCAATGTCTTGTTTTACTTGTCTGAGAAAAAATACAGGAAGAGCGATACCAAATGAGCCATCCCACATTTCTCCTACAGATGGATCTTTCCAGGTCATACAGATCGACTTCATCCAATTACCACCCTGCAGGAATATCAAGTATGTATTAGTGTTTTCTCTAATTGGGTATAGGCTTATCCTGCTGCTTCTAATACTGCTTTTTCACTGCTAAGAAAATCATTCAGAAGTTTGTATGTTTTGTATCCCTGAAGTCATTGCGAGTGATGGGGGTACACATTTTACTTGGGATGTCTTTCAGCTTATCTGTAATATCACAGGTATTGATAGTAAGTTACTCACGCCCTATAAGCCAGAAACCTGGGAAAGTAGAGAGTAAATAGTAATTTCAAAAATTGAATAGAGTGATGGCTGAAACTGCATTAGTGTGGCCGAAAGCATTGCCACTAGTACTCCACAGCATTAGAACAAATCCTAGACCACCTCCTAACTTGTCACTTTGTAATGTTAGATCCCCAACATGATTTAAAATGTAACAATGAATTGACTGCTCTATATCTTATAAAGAGGTGCAAACAGTTAGGACAACATTAACTATCATTATGTTGAACCTGGGGACTAAGTTATGACCTGCAATTTATTTAATGATCCATTCCACCAACTGCAAATCCACCGGAACCAAATTGCAACACTCCATGCGTTGCCCCCTGGCCACTGGCCGAGGTGTAGGGGAGAATCCTGCCCTTCAACCTGCAGTACTACCTGTGCAACTCTGTGGCCAGAGGAGGGCCCTGAAACATAATGTGGAGGGATCATGAGGATGGGGGACCACAATATTCCGTCAGTCATTATTGTGAGATGGAGCCTGCCCCTCAGGGAACTGGCAGGGGGAACCTGCCCCACTGCCTCATAGTGGTGCTGGGTGGAGTGCTACACCACCCCATCCATAATTTGGGCACGGGACATAGTGCCCTGAGAATGGGTGGGGGGCTGTAAGTGAGCTAAGGCAGGGTTGAAAAAAATTACTGACATGCTCAAAATAAAACACACAAGGCACAAATGAAAAATGGGGAAAAACAGGGAGGAAAGAGACGCAGAAAAAGAGAAGACAACTGCAAAGGGAATAATTCACACAAGCAACATGCAATGAAGCTATATACTAGGGACAGGAGAAGGAAGAGAATACTTATTCCAACAATGTTCTGGATCCTGGAGACTGATTTCCACTTGAACTCTTACTTTTATTTACTAATCCTTAACTCTCCCCTAGTGACATCAAATGGGCCTATCCCCATCGCTTGCTATAATTTTTAACCCTTAGAGAGGTGAATTTAGTCATAGGGAAACAAATATCGGTATATTCAAAACAATCTCATGTCAGATAATTAATGGAATAAGTCACATAGATCTCTCAACAATCAAAAAGAGGATAATTGAATTAAGTCACTGCAATTCCGCCTAACTGTGATCTGCTGGAACACATACTAAACAAATTAAGGTTGTAAAAGCGATATATATATATATTGGCAATTGGGATACTTTGCCACTTTCTACTAGAGGAAAGAGTGGTGGTTTCCCTGGGAAACCACAGCCTACAGGTGCAGAGAGGGTTAAATCTACACACACAGAGCAGGAGACTAGGTGGAGCACCAGGTCTAATCAATTAAGGAGTCATCCAGAGCAAAGCCTGATAGTAAGCTTAAAAAGCTGGATTTTATCTGTGTGTGGGAGACTAGTGCTAAAAAGTGGCCAGTGACTAACTGTTATAGCCAGAGTTTAGGGCTATTGGATTATGTTTATTGCTTTGACAGTTTAATTTTGTTTGCTGAAGACACTGCCAAGACTGTTTATTCATCCTGACAATTAAAATAAATGTCAAAGTGCTTCAGAAAACCTGTGTGAGGAGCCATCTGTTTGCACGATTATCACTATATATATATATATATATATATAT
The DNA here is from genome assembly GCA_036250195.1 of Mixophyes australis. NCBI lineage: Eukaryota > Metazoa > Chordata > Amphibia > Anura > Limnodynastidae > Mixophyes > Mixophyes australis. Next base: position 39,207,785 of record JAVHZZ010000010.1, on the reverse strand, counting down.
ATATACACACACACACACACATATATATAGGTATATATATATATATATATATATTTATATATATATATATATATATATATATATATATTATGTATTTATTTTATTGTTAATTGAGACTAATACTCTATGTAAAATTTGTCCTTGCCAAAATGGCGTCTCCCACTGGTCTCTGGTTAAATGGAGATATGTTTTTGAGAATATGTATTTTATTTTTTACCTCATTTTTATGTAGCTGTTAAAATTGATGTAGGTAATGCATTATATGTGACTGCCGTTCATTTCATCTTGTGAAATTATATGTTATTGATGTATATTCCGTACTCCTGGAAGTGATGTAGCGATGCTGGGCAGAAGTGATGTCAGTGTCTTCGGGCAGACGCACTGTCGGGAATTACATGGGATAGTGTTCACAGCTGTTACTCGTAACCCAGGTTAATTGTCTTATGTGTTTGTGTGGGACTATACAAACTCAACCTTTGAATGGGATGAATTCACTATCACTGACCTCTTGATAAAGTCGGACGATGAAACGCGTTGAGGGGGAGAAGGCTCTCTGTTGTTTTTTAGTGGATCATCTGTACTACCCTGGCCAGGTGGGACTGTGGAATCCGTATTTGCTATCTAGGAGATTTACAAATAAGCCTTATTATGTCTATTATCTTGTACGGGCATATTCTTTTATCTTTGTTATTAAACTTTTCTATTGTGGAAATTATGAGTTTATGTGAATAATTTACTCTAGTCCCTGTCTTCCTAGTAGTTTATTATTAGCCTTTTTTGGGCTTACTACACCATAATAGTTTTTCTTCCGAGTTTCCAGCTTTTGTCTGATGCTATAAAGAACGTATTTAAGAGGATTCTGCTACATATCTGCTTTTGGAGTGACTACATCAGATAAGCTGCTTATTATTCTATTTTTGGTACGAGGCTATTTCACTGGTTTTCATTCGGAGAATACTCCTCTTGTGATGCACTATGTGTGGCGCTTCTATTTTTGTTTTGTAGATCTGTTTTGGGCACTTGCAAATAAGTGCTGCTTTTTTTTTATATATATATATATATATATAT